>JAFFZR010026801.1:0-13786 GCA_018397195.1 Lethrus apterus | reverse complement strand
TGCCATTTAAAAAAAATGGCGATGACGTCATAACAAATAAATGAAGGTGTTTAATAAAGAATTTTTTTCGCCAAGTTGTAGCTAAGACTGTCCCATTTAATAATATACATGGTTTGTTGGTGATTGAATCACAATTGAAGCCGCTATAGTCTCGGGCCCGTTTTGTAGAACGGACTGTATAAGAGGAGAAAACGGAGGAGAATTCGTAACGACATCGTAAATTTTAAATTTTATGCTGATTGCATATTTTCCATGAAATGTTAAGGTCTGAAATGAGGAAATTATCTAAAGACTGGAAAAGAGCTGCCATGGCAAATATTCAAAAAGGGCCTTAGAACTGAAACGATAGAGGTATTTCTCTGTAAAGTATGCCGGGGAAAATGTACGAAAGGATATAGACGGAAGGATATATATAAGATAAAGATCGATTACTAAAGTAAATAGACTAAACTTTCAGATAGTCAGGATTCAGATCAGGAAATGGCACTCAGGATGTTCAGTTTAAAGCAATTAAGAAACAAAGTATTAAGAGGAAATGGAAAAGTATACATGTGCGCGATGGATGAAAACGTTTGGAAAAATGATTACAAAGGATGTATGTGGATGGACGTGGTATAGAATTGTAAACGTTCAAGGTAATAAAACTGTTATTGGATTTTATTGTACCAATCTTCTATTATTCTATTTTTTTTTCCTTAATTTCGAGTTTACATTTTAAGTGGATTAAGAAATTTTAAAGGTGCCAAAATTAAAAAAAAAAAAGATGTAAACAAGTATTGAGATATTATTTTAAGTTAAAAGTTAAAAATTTCTTATTTTTAACATGCATTAAAATCGTTTGCATTTAATTAGTCTGTGCGCTTTCGGAATATGAGGAAAGCCTGGGTCGTGGTCGTTTCGCTTGTTTATAAATGGAAGGACTCTATAAAGTTTGTATCAAGTCCCTAAGTTCTGCCGCCTTGCCTGGCCAAACGCCACAGGCCGTATTGATCCTGAGCAGCGTTCCCTGCCTTTGACATCACGTACTATATCTTCCTCTGCTGTTGGCTACGAAGCCGGGGATCACGAAAAGTAATCTAGCATAGTAATTGCCGTAAGCGCAAAGCTATCGGAAAACGTCGCTGAATTTCACCAACACGGAGCGCACTTTCGATCTCTCTCGCGTCGCCAAATTCGAAACGCTAACGTCAGAAAGAGACCAAACGAACGTTTTCGCCACGAACGATTTCCCGAGTGTAACTCTGACAGTCGTTGTGTATTCATCTTTGATCTTTGGTTAACAATCCCAGCGCCGTTCAGTCGAAGTTTTGTGTATCAAAACCTTTAATTTAATGGAGCAGCGCAGTTCGAAATTAAATAATTTCTCAACTACAAACGCGATTCTCGCGTCTTTTCCCTGCCCGATCTGTGTTTGCGTAACGCAGTCACTTTGTGATTACGAAATGACGTAATTCGTACACAAAATTACAATTAAACGTCCACGACGATACAGCTACTAATTACTAGTCAAGCAAAATGGGGGGGGGGCTTTTGTGATTTGACAAGTGGGAGAAGGATTGCCATTTCCTTTAATTGAATCGCTCGATTTCAAAACCTTCAACTATGTGACTGTGCAATGCAACGCAACGTTTGATTTGGGTTAACACTGGAAGGTTTCTATTACTTTGTAGATTCGTATCGAAATTTCTTTGTCGATTAACGACTAAGAACGTAGGTTACCTAACTCCTACTATATTTAAACAAAGAAACGGAATACGTAACCTCAAACGATTTTAATTAAAGAAATTATAGAAATATCATTTATTGCCCATTCTATTTAATTGTTAGTTTCCGAGATGAGGTCAAAATATTCATAGAAAATATGTGATTTAACACAGACTGTCCCTCAGAGGTGATCTAGAAACGATCTTTTAAATTAGTGTAACTTGAGACGGATCTAAAGGCCACATTTTTAACTTGTGAGGTGTAAGGCGATATTCAACAACATCATAATATCCAAAATATCAATTTTCGATACAGAAGACCTAGAATGTTACGAAGAATTTAAAAATACGTACAAAAATATACCATATACAATTTGATAAATAAGATGGTAAAAGAACACATTAATTAAAATTAAAATTCTGACGAGCTATATTTACTAATAAATTATTATTTTATAAAAAAACCTTTATTTGGCATTAATACGTACTTTCATACAATTCATCATTATATTAATACGAATACAAATTCTTTAATTACCTCTCCCTGTGTCTCTTCACTCCATTTTTTCCTTAATCTTGCTCAGTATTACCAATCCTTCTCCAGTTTCGCTCATGACGCTCCGCCATCTCCTTCCTCTTACTGTGTCCTCTTCCCAGTTTACGTCCCCGCTGTCAGACCACCAGTCCTCCCATTCATCCTTTCCTTCGCCACATAATCTACATCTACTGTACTCTACGGTGATCATATGTACAGCATTTCGCTACATTATCCGGAATTATAACAAGCTGTATAGCATGCACGAACGTCCAGCAAAACGTCCAGTATTCAAGCATGAATGTACAGGAAAACGCCTTTTGAATTTTAATTACGGAGCGAACCCAACCCACATCCCATCTTGTACATCTTTGTACTCTAAATGTACTATTAATAATACCTTTTAAATTTCAACTATGGAGCGAACCCAACCAAACTATATATTTAATTCGAGAGAGGGGAGCGGGAGTTTTAATGTGTGTACAGTATAAATGGATTGGAAATCTGGTCACCCTATTGTACTCCAAGGACTGGGAATGAGGAAATAAAGGTTTCCTCACTCCCAACCCTTCTTCCCTTATGATAATCCGGCGCCCTCCCATGTCCTTGATGTCCCATATGTTGATGTATGAGGAAGCGGAGAGGAAAAGTGTAAACATTGACGATGAATTTGTGTGGGATTTCAGTGGACGAATCGAGAAAATAAATGTTCATTTATAAACTGAATTAGTAATGTTTTTATTGTAAAAGTAAAACTTTATTGATGAAAACTTGTTTCTTCGAATAGTCTTTTTCTTGTATTTCTTGTATGCATTTTTTGTATGTAATTGTTTGGTAAGATTATTCTTTGAGAAAATGGAACTTGAAAATAGGTAACTGGAAGAACGGAGGGAGACAAGCAAGATAAATTTACGTATGCGAGACCGCAGCGTAAATCTGTTATAAGCGAGCAGAGAAGTGACAGAATTTAAGGTACGTCAATGTGCATAAACGGGCCATCTACCATTGAAAGTAAGAGTCGAAAATGGAAATATAGGTTTCGCGGAAAAGGTAAGAGTGAATGGGAGTATTGGTAGTGAGAATAAAGCCGGGCGAGAAAACGGAGTTGTAGGTGTATTGGAAGGAGACAGGAGATCTAGGAATAATATAAGAAATCAAAATTATAATTAAAGACTGGAGTTTATAATAATGATAATAATTGTAGCAAATGGGGGGACATTGTAAATTTGTATTACAGATTTAAGTTTGCAATGTTTCTGACTTTGAATTGACTCTCCGACCGACTATTCTGATGTTTTCCACGTTTCCCTAACCTTTGCAACATCCTTGGCCACAACCAAATCCCTCCCTCGCAGTTCCAAATATAAATCCTCTAAAATTTCATTTTCATTCATTTCATTTTGATTCTTCAATATTTTTTCTGATATATTCGTGAATTTACACGGTCGTTTTTGTAAATTCAGATTTGGGCCTAGGTTAGCTTTCAACTGTTAAAATTATTCTTTTTGTTTCAAACTCGCCCTATAGTATTTGCAAAATTTTTATCATTATATTTGAATTTTCTACGATAATTTCATTTCTTTCAGTACTTTTTTAAATATTTTTGAATAGCAATGTTAATAATTAAATTTGATAACGATTTTATGCTCAAATTCCAACACTGTTAAATCTTTGTAAGTTGACACCGCGGTACTGTCAATTAAAATATATACATAGAGCAAGTACGGTGCAATATTCAGTTTTAATCATATTATTCCATCTGTATATCCATATCAGGTCTCGGAGTGAGGTCATGTCCTCCCTGCTCCCTTCGTGCCTCTCTGATACTTGTTGTGGCAGCCTTGTCACGGCCGCCTCTAACACCCCTCAAGCCCAGCATTCACAATCCGGTCTTTGGCCGTTCGGAAAGCATGTCCCATTCATCCTCTTGAGCATTGTATTTTTTTGTTTCAGTTACATTATACTCCACTAATAGGGAGTCGCGTTTCCACCTATTTATCTCGAATGTTGTATTCAATGTCGAATTAGTCACAAAAATAAGATTTTCGTGCTATTTTATATAATTAATCCCATTGAAAAAAATATGTATAATATTTTTGAGACATTTACGTGTATAGTCTTTAATTAAGGATCGTGCCAATTACTGCATACGATGAGAGAGGTCTGATTTTCTTGGATGGTTATCGAAGTCTCGTGCACTTTAAAACTCATTTGACGCCCATCTAATAAGAAATTATTGTTCTTAATGGAGTATTGTGAAACAAAGAAGGCAAACGTGTCGATAGTAAAAGTTTTTACGATCTTTGGTTTTTATTGCGTGTGCAGTGGAAATGTTGTCGATTATGAAGTCTGTAAATCAATCAAGGCTGTCATAAATGCCGATATTATGCAAATACTGTCACATGTAATTAGTGTTAATGTTACATTTTCCTGCATCATTTTATTGATGAATTTCATATTAGGGAAAGCACGATTTTTTTATTTAATTAATCTGAAAAGAATCATTTTTATAATTTAACGAATAAAACTTGAAATTGTATAATTTTGGCAAGAAATTTTGAATGTTTATAATTGTACATACAAATGATTTTGTTATTTATTTAAATTTATATACGTTTATTGATGTTGTCAGCAACGTTGAAAGAATCACATAAACAAAGGCCAGACTGAATAAATTAACATAAAAACCAATGAATTTAATAATCCCATCACGGACGATAAACATCTATTTCAGCTATGGCAGTAGCATTCTCGGTTTCACTCATAAGGTGATCTCAAGGAATTCAGATCCATATACACACGAAAAAAATTTTATTTGCCATAACCATACGTAGAGTTCGTTTCGGAACGAAGGTCGCAACGTGTGTAGGTGACACACGCATATATAAGTTTATATAATGAAGTATTTATGCAATTTATTAAAAATATATGGCCGTATACGTGCACGGTTTAGTTACCAGATTACATAACGACTTATATCACATTCGCCAGGCGGAGCAAAAATAAACGCAAACTGTGCAAATATAAACGACCTTTTTCGGCTGAAAACCCGATTTTTTGGCTCCGCAAACAATTAAAATTAATCCGCTATATCCACCATCAAAACTGACTTCTTTGTTCAGAAATGAACAGGTTCCTCCACAGACAATCTCTTCTTTCTTTTATATCTTACGTATGCTCTTTATTTTATTTCTCCCGGTCTCGATTTGTGTGTGTCTCGCTCTAGAGTTCGTTACATGCCTTACGCAGATGGGAGAAAGACAGACGAAGATCATATAAAGATTCAGGAGTGAGCCGCAAACAAGTGTGTCCGAGTGTGAGTACGTATGTGTGTGATGGTTCGAGCTCAACGCATGCCTGCACGCCACAATTATCTTTTCATGAATCGATTACATCGAATTATTTATTAAGTACGCTCAATTATAAGTTTACAGCGTTTTTACGGGATTAAAAGGTAAAGTTAATTGTAAAAGCTCCTTTCATCTCGTAATGTGATTATTTTATTACGCTGCCATTATCCTAGATAATCTTGTATGATTTATAAGATCACGGATTAAACACTTTGTTACGTTTTTTACACCTTCAGTTTCTGATTTTTTAATTTTCTTTATTAATTCGATACGAATAAATTTCCAACTCATGAATAAAATATGTAAATAAATTTTAAAATGTTTAAAATGCGGTAACATTTCTTTCAGTTTTTTTTCCTTTTTACTATAAGACTCGTCCTTTCGGCAAAATATTAAGTTACTGTTATTATTCAAACCAATGAATGCATTACTGAATTTTTTAATTTGTTTTATCAAATTATAAAATCATCCCGAAGGCCAATCATTGTGACCAACTTAGTTACATTTTGTGTTTAATTTAATTGATGGTTAAAGGTCACAGAACTGTGGACTAGTGTCCATAGCGATGGCTCTATAATGGGCAATTTATTACCCAGAATTGTCAGTACAGGCAGTGGTTCATTTATGGACACATGAATGTTGACAGAAACAATCGAGTCGAGTTACATACGAGTAGTAAACGCCTTGATTGTTACAGCGCTGACATAAGACTGAAGGCAAGATCATAAAAGTATTAACATTAAAAAGTTAACAAGGAACTAAAAAGTTTTATATATTTTTTTTTTTTTTTCTATAAAAAAGAAACTGCTAGATATGACCTCTTTCGTCGAATCGTATTAAAAGAGATCGTATCAAGAGACAGAGATGAAACCACTTAGTTGACAGGGATAATAATAATAATCATCAGTCCCTGAAAAGAGCCACCCATAATGGTTAGATGGGGCGAGTATGAGCGATTTTAAATTTTCAAAAATGTCACCCTATATTTGCGACGAAATCGGTGAAAAAAAAAATTGCCGTTTAGCAAAATGTCAAATGGGGGATCGAAACACATCGATTCCTATAGATTCGGTGTCGGCAAAAACGATGGTCCAAAGGAAAAACTCGCAAAATGTAAGGATCTCGAATGACGTTGACTTATGTGCGAAAAAACTGTTTTCTAGACAACTTCAAACAGTCATATCTCGAAAACGGAACGACATATTCGCCAACGGACCATTCCATCGTTTTTCAGACGATTTTCCGAATAAAATGGTGTATAATAATAATAATAATAATAATAATAATGTTCATGAACTTATTTTAAAAGTAAATCAACTGGAAGATAACGAAGGCCATATGGGTCCGGTACTGTCCGGATTTATATATTCATAACATATTTACAATGTTCTAACATGTGTTTCAAGTCTCATTTTTTGATGGCCGCTGAATGTTTCTTGTCTGTTATTTAATTTTGCATAAAACATGTTCCTATTAATTGTAGGCTTTTTTTCTTATTGAAGCATGGAAATATAATCAGAAGTTTTAACAGATGCCAAACTTTATGAAATGAACGTAAAATCAGCCTCGGCTAAGGTTGGTTAACATTACCGTAAACTCAACAGACAAATGGTTGCTACTTGCATGCTTCTATATTTCCTGGTAACTTTGTAAATGAATGTCTTCAAAGTGTATCATTTTTGTTAGCGCATGTCGTCGAAAAGAGGACTTAATTCTGTTACGTCTTTTGGAAACTTTTCAACAGTGACAATATGATTAACTCTTCATTTAGCCTTATTTTTCCAATCATAACATAAAATTGCTATTTTGACTTATTCTGTTCGAAAAGTCACCGTTAGTTATAGGTCTTGAGTTGTAAATTTTAGTTCCTAAAATTCTTGTACTTTAACACATGATACATAAAAACTATGTAAATTATGACCTCGCCGGTTCACTTTTGCGATGTTAGGCTTCTTTGGCTGTTTTTGGTCAACTCCCCATTTTCAAAACTAACAGAATTCGCTCATAAACATCCCAAAATAAAAAATGTGTAGTGATAGGAATGAGATTTCTTCCGAGAATAAATTGATGTAACTTATCCACATGGTTTAACTTTATAGGTTTTCAAACCCGAAGGGCACAAAATATGAATTATAGAATTTGGAACTTTGTAATTATTTCTGAAATTAAAGGAAAGTTCACTTGAGTTGTTTGGTGTCGTATCATTACCAAGTTTTTATAATAACTGGCCATTTTTATGGTCATAAAAAAAAATGAAATAGTTTCTGGATAGGACTAAATTTCAAAAACTTTCCCTATAGGTATACATATACAGGATCTTTCTGAAATAAGTACTCATATTTTAATAGGTGATGGCTGACAATATCCCAACCACAAATATGCAAAAATGACGGTCCTATGTTGAAGGATGTGCCAGAAAAAAATATTTTAAGTTTTTTAGTAAAATATGGCAATAAAGCCGAATTATCATCAATAAAGGTTGTTTTGCAACATTTCGTGTTATTCCCGCCAAAGGAAGTTAATTTTCAACGCGACACATATTGAAATGGACACAGGACCGTACTTAGAACCGGATGCCCATATAAAAACATGAAATTTTTCAAAAAAATAAAATGAAGATGAGACTGCCGTTTTTGCGGATTTGGGTTTGGATTAAGGGCACCTGTAAAATATCAGGACCTATTTCAGAATGACCTGTATGTGCTGGCTTGACTATTTTTAATGAAAATAATGCATTTTCTTTGCGTAAAAAGAGACCATTTTACATTAAAATTTATACTATTTATAGAATTGTAGAAAAAGGTCACTGAATGCAATGTTTTTATCACATTATTAAAAATTTCAAAAATTTGTAAACCGGTATACTTAATTTAGATATCAGTGAAGTATAAACTTAGTAAAACAAGTGCTGAAAGTTGAAAGTGTATTTCAATTTACTCAGCTCTTCGAAAAGTCAGCGTTCACCACGTAGAGTAGTAAACATTAAACATTCATGCAAAATCGAAAAAAATAATTGTAAAAATCGTACTGGAGACATGAACGTCGTAATATATTCTCTAATCTGCGTCGTCAATATCCACCACATACTTACTTGTTCGTCTTGCATTTGTCATGACGAGATAGAGTAAATGTGTGTTTGTGTCTGTCCTTCTTCCATGCACGACCTTACCGTGAACTCGAGCTTCTTCTATTCAACGTGACAACGCAGCACTCCTACGAGCTTGATATCTGTAGCCGGAGCTCAAAAAACAACAAGCCTGAGTTATGCACTGATCATCTCTAGCTGTGCTCGCTTCTGCTTTCCTCCGTATCGATCCTAACCTCACTTAGCGCGGTATGCCTCTATCGCCTCTTCTACCCTACACACACACATACATACAAGCCTTGGAGCCACGTGAAACGTTGTCTTTCTTCAACTCCGATGAGCAACTTGAGAGTATGTATGTCTGTGTGTGTGTGTATGTGTGTAGGTAAGGTGCATGCTCTATATTGAGCTACGTGACGATAGTAACATATCCTTGTCCGATACACGCCTAAAGATACGCGCAACGAAGAGAGATGTAGGTGTAAATGTTCGAGGATGGAAAGAGATACAACGTAGACTTGTTACCTTTTTCAGAGGCCGCCCAGACGCGCTTTATTGTCTTTCAGATTTACGTGCACAAAATACTGAACATCCACACGGTTATTAGATACCCTCAGTCAGAACCGGAGTTAGTTCTTACGCCAACGAAAATAATCGTCGCCGAATTATTTTTAGAATTTTTACAATTTTATTACGCGATTTTTTTGTTTCAACTTTTCTATGAATGAACGCAAATTCTTATACATTAAGACTATTTGCAACTATAAATTTTGGTCGAATATATGAATAATCAGACCCGGAATTTTTGCGGATTTGGGTTAGGACTAACGTCAGCTATCACGCCTGTCTTTTAAACAATACGTTTTATTAGTGGCCTCCTCGACTTTTGTATGCTTTTGTTAGCTGAACATTCTGTAATAACAAACAACTTTATTTAAACTGTATGATTTTGATTAACTTGTGTTTTTTTTTCTTTGCATTGCTGTGACAATTCAAGTTACGTGCGTAGCGTACGGTATAAAAATTCCCAAAACAAGCCCTTTATTTTTATTTAGAAAATTCGGCGAGGACTACCTGTGCTATTGACGCGGTGCGTTTCAACAAGTCTCCATAAATCATTCTTCAGGTAACACGCATCTATCACTTTTAATCTACGATTAGACATGGGCGTTCTCTCTCGCCCGTCCCATACCTGTGTTAACTGAATTATCCACGTTATGGGACAACAAAAAGGAGCACCGTGAAAAGTAGATCGTATCTGATACGTTCTTATTTGTATATTGAATGATACAATACGATTATGATTAGGATGATAATAAAGTTGATTTATTTTCATAAACTTATATCTCAATGTAAGTATACGATAAGTCTGGGGTTTAAATTCGAGGATATTGACTAAATTAGGTTTTAATATGTTTGTTTTGAAAAATATAGGGAGAAATGAGTAATGGATTGAAATAAAATTATTTGAATCGAATATTAAAAAAAAAATAAATAAATGGAGCATTTTTAATCATTTTTTCTAAATTTTTTATCTGTTTGATTTGAAACAAAATGTGTCAGTTACGTCGTCACGTGTGCATTTTAATAGTAACATGTATTATTCACTGAAAAAAATTATATTAAAAAAATAATTCATCTTCCTAACTTCATTTTTAACACGAAGTCAATCCATTTATTAGTTTAACTATTTTATATTTTTTTTTCTTTGTTTCTTTCAGTACTGAAATTTAGTCAGTATTCATTATTCTCAATAAACCATAGATAACGGATGATACATTTTTAACAGAACAGCAAGTATTTTTACAAAATCTGATGCCAAGAGTGTTTTCCGTTTAAAGTCAAAATTTGTTATGTTGTATAATAAAGTTGTTAATTTTTGTCGTGAAACATCAAGCTTTGCAGACAGAAAATAATATTTCTGTAAAATCACTTTTGAATCTTTTTGGAATAAATCGGCTCTAAAAACACAATTATTACAGTATTTATGTTTTGTGAAGGCAGAAGACATAGGAGACATTAATTTTTCGTTGTGAATACGAACTTTGTAATGAGCAGTTTTTGAAAAAAATACGTATTGGTACAATTATTGCCTTTTACTTATTGGAACATGGAATAGCGAAGCCCCATTTCTGAGAAACTATTAGTTTTATTTTTCTGTGCAAATTATTAAATTAATTTAATTCACAATACTTAATCTAAAAGTTGTATACAATAGGTGATAGCGATAAATGTGGTTTTCACTATTAAACGTTGGGTTCGTCAGCTATATGCTAAGAAATTTCAAGGAAAAGGTAAAGACTTACGACAAAAAAAACTATTCTACAACTTTCTGTTACTAAAATTCTACACAAGTACCAGAGATATTTGTGAACATCAAAAAATCTCTAAATGACAATATTTAGGAGCGAACCCAACCCAATTAACTATTTTTAATTTTAAATTACCACAAGGAAACTATTCTACAACTTTCTGTTACTAAAATTTTAAATAAATACCAGAGATATTTCTGAACATCAAGAAATCTATTGATGACAATATTTAGGAGCGAACCCAACCCAATTAACTATTTTTCTTAATCATAGTTCTTCAGTTGAAGCTAGTTCTTAAGTTGAAACTAGTTCTTAAGTTGGAGATGGTTGAAGCCAAAAATAAAATCAAAATTGCTGAAAATGTCAAAATAATTTAGTAAAAATAAAATGAGAACTATTGTTAGATGACTTCTTAATTGATGATATGGGAAGATTAAATTGTTTCTGTTGAGAGTTCTTATTAATTTTAATTATTAATAACAATTCAAAAGGAGTTGGAAAAGAAAGCAAGCAAGGCAGTAGATAGCGTAGCGTAGCGAGATGGAAGGGTGTGGACGAGCAAATAAAACACGAAAAAATTCAGAAGGCCAATTAGAAGATACAAAGAAATCTGTGTAATAGCACTATGTTTTTAAATGTGGAAATGAAGAACGAGCAAAGACACATTGGATGGGGGAAGAATACGGGATAGGTGGTGACTTGTTCAAAAAGAAAAATGATGAAAAACTGACGGATTGTAAGGGATGGATGAAGGATGAAAGGGACGCGGAAAGACTTTGGAGAAAGAGTTACAGCCAGATAGAAAAAGACAATGAAGCTGGAAGATGCCAATAAATGTTTTTTTTTTTTTATAAAAATTCAAACTTATTATTTATACTAATTAGTAGTAACTTTAGCATATACATATTTTAATGTTATTTAATTTTTAAATCACAGATCACAGATCATAAATTAAAGGTTTTTGGTAACGACAGATTGTATTTGATTTAGTTACAATTTCTTAATTGAATTTTGTAGTAATTTTTTCTAATGCTGTGGATAAAATCGGGATGTATGATGATGCAGTCTCGAATTATAATATTCCAGTTATGGCACGTGCTTATTCATACTAATCGGACGTTCTCTGACCTCCTTCCACCCTCCTTTCACTCTAAACTTTCTCTCGTGCCTTATTACAGAAAGCATTGTTCTTTCCTAGATCAACCTATATATAAACACACACACACGAGTGTGAGTAGAACTTATTGCGAATTTTACATAAAACTGTCATAAATCAATGTCTCAACTTACGAAACAATTCGGTCGGTCGACTCGCGCCAGTTGAAGAGTGGAAAAGGTCATATTTACAATTCACCGAAGGCACAAGAATAAGACAACAACGGCTCGATAGTTACCGTTAAATACTATCTGCAGTTCTAATTGACGTTATACAGAACAGACAGTCTCGATTATTCTAATGTGGAGTACTGTTAATCGAAGAAAATTTAATATTACACATCTACCGTTTACTTTGTCACGGTGTTGTGACCTCGACGTTGTTGACGTTTGAATTCTTAACACTGCTCATTTAATATAACGTACTTTATACGTTGTTAGTCAATAAATTTTCATATTTTTCAACCAGAAACGTTACAACAGTGTCATTTATAACGAGTCACATTTCATGTGTAAATGTTGAGAAACTGCACGATTTTTGATTTTGAATTTGATTGAGTCTTGTTACTGGCATAAAAAATTAAATAAATATATACATTTATTGGTATTTGTATGTTTATCAAGATATTCCACCTCCATCGTTTCGTTCCGTCGAATTTGTCCTTCACCCGTCTTCACATCCCTATAGGAAGGGTAAGGATGGAAGTGGAGATAGACAAGGGGGCGGTGAGTTTTGAATAATAAGCGAGGGAGAGGGGACAGGAGAATTCGACGAAGATGACGCAAGAGGTGGTAGTAAAGAGAGCAGAGAGGAACGAGGATCTATCGAGTTGGGAACGTTTGGGAATGTTTGAGAGAGGGGGTGGTCAGCAAAAGAAGTAGAAAGAAGGGCAAGTCAGAAAGGAGATGGAGTAGGAAAAGTGGTGGAGAGGTGAAAGGTATTTGGAGAAGAAAGGGGGAGGAGGAGAGCTTAATTGCAAGATTTAGATGCGGGAACGAGGAGAGAGACAACACATATTGGATGCGGGAAAATATATAATATATACAGGCTGTTCAAATTGAAGTCGGCACTATTGCCAACTTTGTTAGTACTAAAGATACGATGTTGGTTAAATTACCAAAGTAGTAGCGTTTTTTCTTCCGATTACGATGGTAAAATTTTAAAAACAATTGAACTTCGCGTTTTCGAGATATTGAAAAAAACAACATTGTTTTCAATGGAATGCCCTAGATATTTATGTAGTAGTCGGTAGAAAATGAAATTTTGCACAAAATCTTCTTATACTACTATATCCCAAAAATGAAAAACAAACGAGCTACGAAGATATTAATACAGTTCACTGCACATGGGATAACTTCGTTAGTAGAGAAGGTATGGTGTTGGTCAATACACCAAAAAAGTGTAGTTTTTTCTGTTGATTGCAATGGCATACTCAAAAAAAACAATTGCGAGTCGCATTTTCGAACTGCTTGCTTTCATACTCATTTTTTTTTATATTAAAATTTGGCCTTTCATCTTACGGTTGTACTATTAGAAGAGTATTCTATGTAAAATTTAACTTTTTATCAATTAAAATATACAGGATGTCTCATAAAAAAAATTTTTTGTTAGTTGGAACTAACTACTAACGAAGTTATCGCATGTG
>JAFFZR010026800.1:0-13911 GCA_018397195.1 Lethrus apterus | reverse complement strand
TTAAAATAACAAAGTAAGATACCGTATCGTAAAAACAGAACACCCTGTAGAGTTGAAAATAATTTTGGCACATTGTACATATGAATCTGAATAAATTTTGTTTTATGAACTTCCTTCGTAACCTAACCATTAATGAGATATGAAGCACCGCGTCTAACGTGGGACAGCCTGTATACAGGATGATTCAAAAAAAGGAAAAGTTAAAAAAAATACAAATCCATGAAATAAACGTAATGTTAACTGCCACATGGCCCGCCGGCGCCCAAATCAGAACTTTCTTCTCAAGCCAAGCCATACTTTGATGTGGGTTTCTTATGGCGCCAATTGTAATTATAATAAAAAGTGAAGTTGAATGTTTTTGAAAAAAAATCTTCGAAGGTTGATTTAAATTCTCCAATCATCGACGCCTTGATTTTTCTATCATAAATTTACATTTTTATGTGTTCCATTTCTATCCTTCCTATTTGTTCAGTCCGAATTCCTACTAATGCTTTAATTTTTTAGTAAGTGTTCCTTATCAATACTATATCGTCTGCACATAGGAGACTGTATATCTAAAGTCACCGGCTGCGAGGTGGAATTGTTGATATGGGAAAAACTCGATTATTTTTCGGTGAAACTGGTTGTAGGTGCCAGTTCATAATTTTAATATGTTGATGATAATAATAATAATAATGAGCGATTCAATAAATTTCAGGTCCAAGACGGCGGTGGAAAATTTTTTCATGTCGTTTTAATAAATATCGAAAACGCTATCACTAAAAACACTACATTTCCATTGAAAAAAAAAAAATAATAAAAACCTGGTGTCTTTGGAAAACGAGCAGATATATCATTTTTTCTAGTCTTGTGTTAAAGTTTCGAACGAAGTATAGATTTACATCTAAGACCGATTTTTATTGCGTTGATTGTCTGCACAAAATTTAGATGTTTCTACCCTAAACTTAAAATTTTCATAAATTTATGTAAATCGTGCTGTAACAACACGTAAAGTAAAAATGTCCGAAGTAACTTTTATTACACCATTTCCGGCATTACCATAGCGTACCAAAAGTATTATTTTTAAACGTTCACATAAAAAATTCCCGTTACAAATGCGCGTATCGTACCTTTACGCAACGTCGCCGCACGTAAGTGTCCTTCAACCTTAGAAGAATTCCCGCCAGTAAAGTTCCTTAAACTTAGTACGGCACATAAAAGTGAACCATTAAAAATCTAATTCCGAGAAAGTGTAAAGTTCAGAGGGACCGCCGAGTTTGTGTATATTTTCGACGCCCTTTACACACACACGCGCTTTCACGTCGACTCCCCGAGCCGTACCAGAAGCCACAAGAAAAAAACTGTCGATGTCGGCGCGTTTGATTGGGGCCCCCAGATTGTTTGAATATTGGGAAGAGCTTTGTTTGTCTAAGTTAACTTGTTTACGCGTCGCCGGCGCTCTTGTCCTCTCGATTTTTGATGGCCAATTCGAAGGCCCGTTTGCGAAACACGTGCCGCTTTTTTTCCTGGAAAAATGGTCGAATTATTGGAAAAAAATATTTAGCCTCGATTACATCAAAAATCAAAGAGAATTTCATTTACTATTTATTTTTTTAATTAATTAAATATCAAATATAAAAAATTGTTGACGAAAATAACTGTGCTTTCGTGTAAATAGCAGCAGCTTTAATTAAAAGTATCAATTGAATATTTTTATATAAAAAGGCATAACATAATTAAAACTGCGTCGCAATTAAAATTATTGTTTTAACACATTGTAGAAACCTATCAACATTGAATGACGTACGTCCTCCTCTCGATGAAGAAATTCACTTTTACGTCCATTACAGTTACAAATTAATTGTGATTAAATAAATTTGTACAAATTTAAAATCTGTACGTAGATATTTAGACTAATTCAAATATTTTTTTCAATTTTCACAAATTTTAACTCATCAATTTTTACAAGAATTTAGTATGTACGAAATTTTAAAAAATCTTGCAACTAAAACAGTAGAATTAATCCTTAAATCGACAAATTTTTATGGAACGAGAAATTTAAAAATTTTTGTTGCTATATTGTGTTTAACCTTTAAAAGTTTTGTTTTTAATCCAAAAATTTACGTCAATTAAATAATTTTTACAAAATTTTAAAAATTATATGAATTAACTCTTCGATAAAATTTATCTTTTCTTCCACTGTGTATAATAAATTATGTATAAAAAAACAAAAATTAAAAAAATATATGTTATTTCATAAACACCTTTCAGGCGAAAATGTTAACGCACAATCGCAATAAAGGAATTATTTAAACCACAGGAAGGACGTGAATTTATCTGTGTTTAAACGCATCCGTCCACTAGCAATAAATAGCGCAAAATTATTACTTTTCCGCAGTATCTCGTTCACTTCATTCACAAATGAAACTACTACTGGTTTTAAATTTGTTCTTTCTGGGGTGTCATGTCGACGGTAAGTTAGAATTTACACAAAAACATGAATTCAGTTTGTTTTTTTTTTATACAAAAATTCGTGGGCATTTATTTAAATTTTGTAGGTTAATTGTACAAAACAATTGAATTCACTTTTTTCATTTCTAGTCAGAAGGCACAGCTAGGAGTTGAAATTTAATTTAGTTTAAAAAAAGTTTACACAAAAAATATATACATACGTTTGGTTGGATTCGCAATTGCTCCCTTACACCACCCCTTTCTATGCAACAGTTTGTAGTTACAACGTGATTTTGTTTAAACGATATAATGTAAGAATATAAGTCATTATAATGTATTCGTAATGGTTTTCATTTAATTATTAGGTATGTCTTTCTTTCAAAGTTTTTTTATTAACGTATTATTCAAGGCTTTTTTAATTTATTAAAACAGGTTAATTAGTATTAACGTATGTTGATATTAATCTTCATGCAGGACAAAAATTGTTCGTATGGATCATCATTACATAAACATCGATAATATTTATATTCATCACCATTAAATTTAATATTTTTAATTTTTCTGCCCCATGAAAATTATATAAATAAATCAAATATTGTGAACTTATCACACATGTTTTTTCTTAATAAACCAAATGTCCCAAAAGCAAAATTGCAAAATTAAAATATTAACTTGGAAACGATATTTCGAATATTTATTAAGGATAATTTTAATATTTCAAATTATTTGTTGTCTACAAGGCAATATAATTTCTCACGATTTCAAAAAAAAATTTGTAATCATATAAATATACAAAGTTTGTTTGAAACAAAGAGAAAAATCTTTAAAGATAAAAAATTTGAAAAAACCAGGTTGTATCTTCATACACAAATTATTTTGTACTTGGTTTTCTTATAGCGTTGGAATACGATGGCGAAGCCTGTCAAACACCAGACAAAGTTAGCGGATTCTGCGTCAATGTGACCAATTGTAAAACGATGACCGACTTCATTATTAGCCTGTTGAAAATCGACGAAGAAATTAAAAAATATCTGCACTCTTATGTCTGCGGATACGACCAGAATAACGATGTTAAAGTTTGTTGTCCGCAGAAACCGATACAGAATCCTTTTGCAAAAAGAGACAGATTACCTGCGGATAAATTAAAGTTGTTACCGCTTGATACTTGTGGCATCGACAAGAATTTCATCAATAACATTATTCTTAACGGATTCAATACAAATCTACTCGAATTTCCTTGGATGGCGTTGCTGTTGTATTCGGATGGTAACTATCTCTTTATTTGGTTCCTTTTGACTGATACATTCTTGATTTTTATTATCGTGTTGGATTTAAGTTTCGAATGTTATTTAAAATTTTTCATTGAATTTTTTTACAGTTTGTATAGCTACTTAGGCAATTGTTTTATTTTGTTGCATAAAAATGTCAACATAAAAATGACAAAACTGAGCAAATTCCATGAGTTTCTAATTTTAAAAAAATTAATTCGGCACAAAATTATGGCAGAAATGTACATACTTTTATTTTATTACAACGACATATTTAAATTGTCGAAATGTCTGCGAAGGGTGTCGATTTTTTAAGAATTTTGTGATTTTTTGGAAAATTTTAGAGGTAATTTTAATTGTAATCAATTTTTTAAATTGTATTTATGGTTTTTATTCATATAGATAGCAATTGTTTCATTTTCTTTTGCGGTTCACGAGATTTATTGTTTTCATATTTTTCAGTTCTATTTAAAAATTTTCATTCAATTTTTTTATAGTTCGTATACATGGCAATTGTTTTTATTTTGTAAAAATATCGAAAATTATAGAAATCTTAAAAAAACAGCAAAAAAAACGAATATTGTGTTTCAGATTTTTATTTTTATTGAATAATTACGTCATATTCAAATTTTTGACATGACTGTGAAGGGGTTTAATTAAATTCATAATTTTCTTGAAAATTTTTGAGTTCGTAAATTTTATTGAAATTATTTTTTTTTTAATTTTATTTACTTTTTTTATTCATTCATTTTTCGCTTTCTTTTGCGGTTCACGGTTGTTTTACTATTTTTTAAAATTTTTCATTCAGTTTTTTCTTTATAGTTCGCATAGGCTGCAATTGTTTTATTTTGTTGTGTAAAAGTGTCGAAATTGGAGCTTTTAATTTTAACCCATTATTGTATGACAGTACGTTTTGTTTTTTCTTACACTTTTCATAGATTTTCAGAAATGTTGTGTTTTTCTTAATTTCTTAATTTTCATTTCGACCTTTCATCCAATTTTTTACGACAGTACCGTTTTTGTTTTTTCTTCCTAATTTTTTTTTTTATTTTTCTCAGCCAACTTTGACATGTTTGATAATTTTCGTATTTTTGTTTTTAAAAACACAAAAAAAACTTGTTTCTAATTTATTTTTAGTTTATCCTCTTCAAGCGTGTGAAGTGGTTTATTATGAAACGAGTATGAGAATTTCACCACGAGCCGTCCTGAAAGCATACGAGTGTTTTAATGACACTTTACGCACGCGTTGCGTATACAGTGCGAGTGTAAAGTAAGGAATAAAATTCGTTAAATTTTTATCCCTAATTGTTCCCCATTGTTGAATCCCCATCTTTTGGCATAAATTATACCTTTCTATCCCATCCAGTGGCGGGGGTCAACTCGAAAAGTTTAAATGGCCGTTACGCCGTCACTGGTTGGGATAGAAAGGTATAATTTATGCCAAAAGATGGGGATTAAAAAATAAAAATTGACCTGTCGGAGGAAAATTGCCAACAAGTAGGGATAAAAACTTCACAAATTTTATTCCTTGTTTTACACTCGCGCTGCATTATTTTATCTACAATCGTAAATATGAAGAAAAATATTACCGATATCATTTAAATATAAATGTCGCTTGCAATGTCATGCATGTTTGTCACTATATTTTTCATGGCAACGGTGTCAACAAGTGCGGACATTTTGCCATGGACAATGCGTGAAATAATTTACTTACCGCACTTGTGTTACAATGCATTATGTACTTTATGCACTATTTGATAAATGCATTTATTGATTCCTTTTATTTTAGTAAAAGATCCTTACAAATGTGGAGGATCTCTCATCAACAATCGTTACGTTCTAACATCTGCCCATTGCATACAGACAAAAAATGTGAAGCTGTAAGTCTTTGTTTGCCCTAATTATGAAAATTAAATTATTATTTATTTTAGAGTTGGAGTTCGTCTTGGTGAATATAACCACGATACAGAAATAGACTGTGATGAAACTGGATGCTTGCCACCCGTACAAAACTTTGAAGCTACTCAAGAAGACGCAGTTGTTCATCCAGATTATAACAGTTCGACATTAGCAAACGACATTGCTTTAATTCGATTAAGACATGAAGCGAACACGACAGTTGGTAAACCCATCAAAAGATTAATAAAATTAATTTAATGAATTTCCACGATTTCAATATTGATTTTTATGTTTTAGTCTCGGTAGCACCCATATGTTTACCAATAGATGATAACATAAATTATGAACGGGAGTATATAGTTGCCGGTTGGGGTCTCACTGAAACAGGTAAAAGTCCTTGCGATTACAACAAATGAATAAATAATGAATATTTAGGTTATCGAAGTCCCACTCTTCAAAAAGCTTTTTTAACAATTTCACCGCCGGAAGAGTGCATGATGAGATACAGTAATGCAAAATCGTACGTGTATCACGAACATCAATTGTGCATGAACGGCGGTCCTCGCAATCAAAATTCTTGCTCGGGTGACAGCGGAGGACCACTGATGATGGACACGCTCTCCGGACACGGACCCCGAATGGTCCAATATGGTTTGGTTTCTTTCGGCATAGCCGGCTGTCAAATGACCATAAGACACGACTTTCCTTCCGTATTCACTAACCTCATTCCGTTCGTAGATTGGATTGTATCAACTATTCAACCATGATTATTCCTATTTTTTTTATAGATTAATTATTTACGTTTTTGTACGAAATAAAATGGCTTTTATTTGAGCTTCCAACCAATAAAATACTTCAAATATAATAAAATATACATATAAATAATTGTTTAGAAATCATTGGAATGTAATAAATATATTATTAAAAAATATTGTAATATTTTTTCCTTTTGTTGAAACAAATTTTATATGCGCTTTAAAACTGGGTCATTCGCCACTCTCATTATATGAAGATGCTTATTCAGGCGATTCTGGGCTGACAACAAGCGAACCACTTGCCCCATTCTCTCCCCGTTGCGTTGGAGCAGCCATACCAGCCTTGATCCAGCCGAGGGTCTTCTAATAAATAGTCTCGACTGCAGGGGAGGGGGCGTCCCAATAGATGTTAAACTATATTCAATTCTTCACCTTTCAATAAATCAGGTTCCTTGGTACACAGAAGACTTGCTGCTCCTTTCCTAGCTAACTGGTCCGCTCCCTTGTTGCCTGCAATACTACTGTGTCCTGACACAACCTCGCCAAAATCAATCAAAAACTAGTTTAGTTTTCTTACTTGACGCAAGGGCCTCAGATTAGATCA
Source organism: Lethrus apterus (assembly GCA_018397195.1). Taxonomy (NCBI): domain Eukaryota; kingdom Metazoa; phylum Arthropoda; class Insecta; order Coleoptera; family Geotrupidae; genus Lethrus; species Lethrus apterus. Next base: position 6,955 of record JAFFZR010026800.1, on the reverse strand, counting down.
GTGATAAATATTAGCATAGCATTGTCTTTTGTTCGGTTTTTCTTGACGTTCCTATTATTTTGATAACTTCATATCCGAGAACAACCATGTTTTGTGTAATTCCTTCCACTGTCGAGAAATAACTTTAGAAATAAAGTTTTCAAGACTATGAAGTTTTTATCTTTTTTCCAGTTCGTATTTATAACACTTCGTATCCCGTTCTTTGTACATGGGTTGGGTTGGGTTGGGTTGTACACTCATTCACTCATTTTTGAAGAATATACATCTCAAAACTTCAAAAATACATACATGTCATTCGACTTATACTTTTGGACGTGTAACACGAGATAAAAAATAGTCGTTGTATTTTTTTTAATGCCGATAATCATAAGGCTAAATGCTCAATTCAGATTATCAGACCATAATTTTATCGTTCAACATACGAAGAATTACTGTGTGTTAGGCAACTTCTTTTACACATTGCAGAAACCTAACAATACATTGTATGATATTCGTCTTTTCGATAAGAGATGTCGCTCGAAGAATATCAATACACCTATGCAATTAATATTTTTATTACGATATTTACAAACATTCAAAAATGTGTATACTTAAATAAGATACTTAATTTTTCGCCATTTCGTTAATTTAGAATGCAACAAGTTTGTAACGATTCTTTTATATGTATTAGAGGTTAGATTTTAGGACATCATGTGTAAATGTATGGCTGTGAATATTGTGTTGTTCTTTTATTTCACAACTTGCATTTGTACTTTTAATGGTGAGCAAATTTTTAGTTAAACGTAATCAATAAAAAAGTAGTTATATATGTCATTGATTCCAAAAATTCTTTCTTTTTAAACATGTTTTTTTTTAGTCTCAATTTGTTTAATTTTGAAGACAAATTCGTTATTTTCATCTTGATTTTTCAAACATTTGAAATTTTTATTTTGAAACCTTCACATGAAGACACTAATAATGTCTATATAACTTTTTAATCAGAGCAAAAAAAAAAAATGTTCGAATCTAAAATAAATATTTTATTACGCAGAATTTGTCTGTAATGTTGATTTTAAATATATAGATATGTTTCTATTGTTATTTCTAAGCTTGTGCAATATTTTTTTAATAATAATCAACATGAAAAATTAAAGGATTTACTAAAAATTTCAATTTGAAAAATTTTCCACTTTGTATATTTCAAAAATATAATATCATCCTTTCTATTCGCAATTTAATCAATTTTATTTCAGGATCGAAATGTCAAGGATCCGTAAATTGCGTAAGTTTACTGCAATGTTCTGTGTACATGAATCTGATAGGAAACACGCCGAAACCTCTAAAACCGTCCATCGTTGATTTTTTACGATCGCAACAGTGCGACTTCGAAGACGGTTATCCGAAAGTCTGTTGCGAGCCGCTTCCGAAACGGTTCATTTACGCGACGAAAAACGCAAAACCCAAAGAAACGCCGAATAAACTGTCGGTCGATCGGGACAAAAATGAAAATTCCATCGTACCGCCGAGTGCGGACGAGAAAATAAAAAAAAAGAAAATCGAACAGTTGAATAAGGACTTTTTAAATTCGGGACTTTTCGATCTCATGGGTTATGATTTGTTTCGACGCAGACGGGGTACACACGACGCGAACGGTGTCGATATAGAAATTAGATGATTTATTTTTTATTATTGTGTTGTGTTTCCATTAATTATTTTTGTGGTATGATTGCAATTTAATAATAATTCAATATATTAAATTACAACTCATACCGTCCATACCCCCCCCCCCCATCACAGATTTTTAAAATTGTAATTATTTTTCTTTTTATTAAAAATATTGCAAAGATTTCTTGTAATTCATTGTTACCAGAGGTTAGATTTTTCTTTTTAATAAAAATTATTTAAAAACGTTCACGAACTCAATGGACATTTTTCAATGCCATTTTTTGTAAACAAAACGCAAAAATACTCTTGATGTCTATAGCAATAGTCAATATGTGTGGTGCTTTGAAATGGACGTTTTGCGGTTACAAACAGTGGCGCAAGTTTTGTAAAATGAGTGGCGTGTTCAAAGATAGACGATTTCTTCTAATTATTTGTATTTTCGAAGTTTTAACTGTGAGTGACGGAGACGTACGTTTAAAATCAGGTAAGTGGTTACCTCCTTTTTTATTATCACTGGTATTACTTGGTAAAATGAGCAAAGAGAATTTTTTACTTTACTTTAATTACCTTAAAAAATATATTTGTTTTAATTTACCATGAAAAATGGAATTTACACGCCGTTAAGTCGATATAGTGAATAAAATAATTATTTTTATAAACAGAAGAAGTTTTATGTCAAAGTGAAATCAAGAAAACAATTTTCCCATTATAATCCAAAGAAATTATCGATATTTAATCAGGAAAACCGATAACAGTGTGAGATTTCCATAAATTGTCAATTGTCAGTAAAAAAAATCTCGATTGTAATTTCCTATTAATTTCATGCATCAGAATTTTGAAAAGCTCAAAGTAATTTAAAAAATGTGTAACTCTACAAGTCTGGCTTTAGCATCAAATTTATTTCATTTCTTGAGCATCTGGATGAAGATTTCTATGATGTTTTTTTAAATTATTTTCTTTAAAGTTTTTTTCTTCAATTTCTAGTTTATTCAATTTATTGTTTGTACCAATTCGTTACCTGCTTTTGATCAAAAATGAAAATGAAAAAAATGATAAGACATTCTAAAGAAACTAATATAAATTTTAGATAACGAATGTCGACAACCGCGCGGTGACGTCTGCACGGAAATCCGTAAATGTCCGTTTTTCGCGGACCTTTTGGATAAATCACCCATACCGAGACCACGACACGTCATCAGAATCATCCGAGACCACCATTGCGGCTTCGACGGAAACACGCCGAAGGTGTGCTGTTCGTTGACGAAGACGCGTGATACAACCGCGAAAGACAAATTCGACGAACCGGATTCGTCGAAACACCCCAACGTAAAATTGTTACCTTGCGAAAGATGCGGTCCGATTTCCAACTCGTTCCGAATAATCGGCGGTTCCAAAACCGTGCCTCTCGAATTTCCGTGGATGGCGCTGATCGTCTACAAAACCGGTAAGTTCGAATCGGGCGTCGCGACGCAATACAAAAATTCGTTTTCAGACGAGGGCTTGGAAATTCGATGTGCCGGGACGGTCATAAACGAACGATACGTTTTAACGGCGGCGCATTGCGTACAAAATTTGACATTGTAAGTTGCCTTGTGGTGGAAAAAATTACTCGTTGATAGAATTGGCGTGCGTTTAGGTGAACACGATGTCAACTCGGTGCAGGACTGCGATCCAATCAAAGGGACGTGCGCCCCTCCGGTGCAAGATTTTTACATTGAAGATGTGGTGATACATCCGAATTACGTACCTGTAAATTTTGCCAATGATATTGCATTAATCAGACTAGCCACTCCTGCAAATTTTAATTATGGTAAATACAGTCATTTTCCTAGCTTTAATTTTTATTTCGATTCCTTACTCGTCTGGTATTTGTAGTAGTTTTGTAATAGTTTCTTTAGAGTTGGGATATCATCAGCAACATCAATTTTTTTATTTAATTTTGTTAATGTATAGTTTTACAGCAAACGTACAACCTGTATGTTTACCAATTGGAAACGCAGCCAAATTCAAATTGGATGGAAAATTTGCTGTAGTTTCAGGCTGGGGAGTTACGGACGATGGTACGTTTTTGTCGATATTTTTCCACAACTTTTAATTTCTTTCGCCGTTCGTTGTTTTTTCCAACAATTTCCATTGAAATGAAATATTTTGATCCAGGTTTTAAAAGTGCTCAACTGTTGAAAACCGCAATACCGATTGTTCCGAACAACCAATGTAAAAAATTATATTCGCACCATTCGCCAATAAGCGAAAGACAAATATGTGCTGGTGGTTACATGGGAAGAGATTCTTGTGGCGGCGACAGCGGCGGACCATTAAAATATGTGGGGAGAGTCGAGGGCACCACGAGATATATCCAGTTCGGAATAGTTTCGTACGGTCCAAGACACTGCGGGACAGAGGGCCAACCTGGCGTATATACGAGGATATCGTACTACATGAATTGGATTTTGGACAATTTAAAACCTTCGGATTGAACCTTTCTATTATCAAAAGTAAATTTACATTCATGAGATGTAGAGATTTAGCAAAAATTCTGTAATTTTATTGAATTATTTATATTTTATAATGTTGGATCCATTATTATTGATGTAATTAGTCAATATACAGTGACCGGCATAAATGTTGCAACATATGGGAAATTTTTTTATTATTGAAATATGGTAAAATTCGTTTTGGGGGATAAGTTCAGCATGTCCACAAATTCAAAAATTCTTTTTGTCACATGTCACGTGACCACTAGTATGGCGGGCAGTTTAAAAAATATGCTACTAATTTGCAAAAAGTGAGGTTAGATGACATGATATCCCAAAAAGTTATTTGAAAAAGTTGCTTAGAATTCAATTTTGAGTATGTGCACATTTTTGTAAACATATTAAAAAAAAAATTAAAAACCACAATTTTGTCAATTTTTTAAAATTAAATTACATATTCATTTCTTTGGGTTTTAGCAGCTCAACAGAAGTAAACTTTCTGAATTTGGTTGACAATCAAACTATTTTGTCAATTCTTGCATAACTAACAAAGTTAAAGGTAAAAACTAGGTTTTCAGTACGATAGTTGTTGTTGCAAGGGACTATATAAAGTAGAAATAAATAAATTTTAAATTGTTTGTATGCTTAACAAGCATCTGTATTGTTATTCGCTCCTCGCTATTGCTTATTATTTAGTAAAATTTATTTAATACTACTTTATACAGTCCCTTGCAACAGCAACTATCATACTGAAAACCTAGTTTTTACCTTTAACTCTGTTAGTTATGCAAGAATTGACAAAATTGTTTGGTTATCAACCAAATTCAGAAAGTTTACTTTTGTTGAGCTGCTAAAACCCAAAAAAAGGAATATATAATTTAATTTAAAAAAAATTGACAAAATTGTGGTTTTTATTTTTTTTTAAACATGTTCACAGAATTTTCACATACCCTCAAAATTAAATTCTAAGCAACTTTTTCAAACAACTTTTAAGGATATAATTTCATCTAACCTCACTTTTTGCAGGTTAGTATCATATTTTTTAAATTACTCGCCACATTAGCGGTCACGTGATATGTGACAAAACGAATTTTTGGGTTTCTGGACATGCTATTTTAATAATAACCAAATTTTCCATATGTTGCAACATTTATGCCGGTCACTGTATACCGGGTGTCCCAGCTAAGATGGAAACTTCAATTGCTCCGTTATTAAGAGTAATTCAGTTCTGACACTTTGTATGCATTGATAATTCAAATTTCTCGATCAACTAAAAATATGCACAAATATGGCGACTTCCGGTTATACCGGAAGTCGGCACAAACTTTGTTATTTTAAATGCAACACCCTTTTTATTATCTTTTTGAATTGACCATAAAAAATAAACTCCAGTTTGTTAAACATGTACTTAATCTTAGTTGCACTGTTTCGGAGTTATTCCACTTTTTTTGAAAGTTTGTGCCGACTTCCGGTATAACCGGAATTATTTTTACATCAATTTTATTTCCTTATTGTAAATGAAATTTTGAGACAATTTCTATGCCCGAGTAGAAAGCATTGGTTTTGCCCACATAATGCAATTTTTGTCTTGTTTATAATTTGTTTTGTTTGGAAGGAATAAAATCAAGGCAATCCAACCGAACCTGGATCTAAATCATGTTAGATCATATGTTTCGTCTCTAAACAGAGTTTATTTACTAATTGGATTGCATTGTTTATATTTCTACAAAATATTTAACAAATTTTACAGTAAAAAGTTTTTGGATTCTGTCGGTACAAAATGTGTAGATTAAATTTGAAAAAATTCAAGGGAGGCTGAAGAAAGAAAATTTTTATATCTATAGCATCTCTAAAGATTGATGATGTTGATACCAAGAAAAACATTTCTGCAGTTTGTCAATAAACAACATGTAGATTTAAATATTCAATTCCTATCGGAATGTGGATAATAGAAAAATGTATGGGATATTACGAATTTTAAGTTTGGAATTGAGAGAAGCTCTTTCAGATAAACAGTTTCATGCATTGATAAAAAAAAAAATAAAAAAACTGTTTGACGTGAACAGAAGTCGCTTGTGCATTACAGTCTTTAGGACATGAAAATCATCAACTTGCTTTTCAAAAAACTGTGGAAAAGTTGTACATCAACATTCACTGCAACTTTCTGATGTTAACCAGGTGTTCTGGGAAATTCCTTTGATATGAAAGATATGGTCCCAAAGCTTAACTTATTTTCTATTACAAGAAGTGGTACGGGAATTGCTATCGAAGTAGGAAGTAGGTATTTGAAGTAGAAAAGTACAGAAATGTTGATGAGTCTTCATCCTTCTAATGATGATAGAGACACAATCAGATATTTAGAAAATTTTAACAAAACACACTTGGATGATGCGTCCGAAGCTGCAGAGAGAAAACGGTTACTGAAAAGAATTATACTGAACAGCAATCCTGATATGTGAACCGCATCTCATCTCTTCTTGTAGCTGCTTATGTAAAAATTGTATTATATTATTTGTTTACTTCAATTCAAACAAAATTTGTAATAAAACATGTATTCTTTTTTAGTGTTGTCTGTAAATTTTAAATTTAAGAAATTTTTGAGATTCTAATGAAAATATTAAGAAGTTATAAACCTGTCTTTGGACCTAATATCCAGTGACCGGCAGAAATGTTGCAACATATGGGAAATTTTTTTATTATTGAAATATGGTAAAATTCGTTTTGGGGGATAGGTTGTGCATGTCCACAAACCCAAAAATTCGTTTTGACTCATGTCACGTGACCACTAGTATGGCGGGTAATTGAAAAAATATGCTACTAATCTGCAAAAAGTGAGG
>JAFFZR010026799.1:0-10653 GCA_018397195.1 Lethrus apterus | reverse complement strand
CTCTAATTATTTTTTGATTAAAAAAAAATTTTTTTTAAANAATTTTTTTATCAATTATGTTGAAAGTTTATGAATAATAGAGATACCGCATCTAAACTAATTAAATGAAAATCTCTAATTATTTTTTGATTAAAAAAAAATTTTTTTTAAATTAATTGTCATGAGTTTTTAACAAGGTATTGTTTTTTTTATTACCAAATAATGTTGTTTAAAATTTTAGAAACTCTGTATTCTTAGTGTTCTTTTACTCAGTGTTATATAAAAGAGAACAATGAAGTAGTAAGCCCCAATTATGTAATTTCGCTCCGGCACCTCCTCCATCTCCTTCCCATCATCCGGATCCAAAAGCCTGCAGTCCCTCCACGAATGGTCCCAATTGTCTTCCCTTACCCCACAAAATCTACATTTTCGAAAGTCCACTCCATCCAATATTTATTTGATTTTTCTTCATTCCCGCACTTGAATTTTGCCAATGTCCTTTCGTCTTCGCCACTTCTTCCTACCCTCCCCAAGTACTCCGGTACCATCCTGTATGTGTTGTGTACAGATACTTGTATTTTTTAGTATACCTCACCTATTTTTCGTATCTTCCCTATCCTTCCATCACTTTCCTCACGAACTGTTCCCTCCCCTCCCGCTCTTTCCACTCACAGCAATGGCCGCCCTGCTCTTGCGTACATCGCCACCCTATTCTTCCCCCATCTTGACAGTTTTTCTTTTTTCAATCCTCTCTTCACAATCCCTTCTAATACCATATTTGTCCAATTCGTCCTATTCCTTTGCAATGCCCTTTCCACGCTCATATAATCTTTTACTCCCCAAACTTACGCTCCATATAATAATATACTTCTTATGCAGCACCTCCACACTACCATGAACTCCTTACTTTCCCGTTTGTTCCATAAAACCGCTTCCGTCTCCCTTGCTTTCTTGTATACATATTCCGGGTGACTTCCATAAGACATATTTTCCCTTACATCCCAATCTAGTTATAGTCATTTTTTTGCTTCTTCTGTTACTTCCCTTTCTACTTTAACTTCAACTCTTTTCTCCTATCTCCTTCTCCTATCTCCCCCTTTTCTAAATACCATGACTTTCGTTTTCCCTACGTTTAATTTTAGGCTCCTTCTTTCCAGAAACTTTACGAACCTCATAGCCAAGCCAACCCCCCCCCCTGAATATAACATCTTTACAGTTTTTCTGACTTCACTGTCACCGAAACCGCCTTATTTGCTTGCCGGTGCTGTGTATACTATCCTGTTGACATTATTTTGTATGATATTTATATCTTAAGTACCTACTGTATATAATGTATTTCCTATTTAAACAGTCCGTACTGTCGGTAGTTTCTATCTTTCTATATTAATAATGTTGTTTGCGTATTATACATTTCTTTACCTGTTTTATTATATCTCGAGTCTTTTATCATGTTCTGATACTGAGGAAGGAACAGTCTTTACGTCGATCGTTCCATTTTTTTTCCTGTTTCTTGTAGGGCATGGGATTTTTCCAGCCTTAGATTTTTCTTTAGTTTTCTTTTTCATACTGCTTCTCTGATACTATCCTTTTTCATACGTCATATTTCCACGCCATACATCTATATACGTACACGCAATTATTCCCCACTATCAGACTCTACTCCAGATTGCTCTCTCTCTCTTTTTTTCCATCAAATCTAGCTCCATGTTTTGATTTCTGTAAGCACGCATTCCAGATGTATCATTCTTTCATTTCTTCTATGACCTTTCCGTTTTATTTTATCCGTGTACTCCCACTTCTGTCCCATTTTCTAAAAATCAGCAGTTTCTCTTATACAAATCACTTTAATCGCTTCGTCGCAATGCTTATTATTTTTCCGCCATTATTACCAGATCATTGGCAAAAGCTACTTACCATAAGCTAGTTTCTCTAAACATATTCCCCCATCTTGTTCATTTATGAGTACTACCTTTTATATTAAATAACAGTGGGCTCAACCGGCTTACTTGTTTCGATCCCATACCAATCAACCCTTACCATGCTTATAACATATTATTCGTCTAATTCTCTTCAATATTTTACTTTTCAGTTATATTATATACAGTGTGGTCATAAATTTTGGAACAAAATTCATAAAAGCGTTTTATAATGTTTTTAAGAAAATCACTCGGACAGGTCAATTTTTGTTTTTAAAATGCCGTCTTCTGACGTTAATTTTTTTGAAATGACTTCATTTGCTTTTGCACAATGACGTCATTATAAATTTTTTTAAATGACAACCCCCACTTTTTTCTTCTGTTTTTAATAGACCTTCTTACTATTTAAATGGTGATGTAAAAAAATTGGTACCTCACATAACAATTTTTTTGAATAAATGACACATTCACTTCAGATCGTCAGTGGTTATAATTTAGTAAAAATAATAATCGTAAACATTCTAAATTAAAGCAAATAACAGTAATTTATGTATCTAAGACGAAGAGTGAAGCTTTAAAGTGCAATGACGTCATAATCGATTTTTTTAAATGACGCCTCTTATTTTTTTCTTTTGCTTTTGATAGACCTCCTTGATGTTTAAGTGGTGATTACCAAATTAATTCTTTACATAAGAACTTTTCTGAAAAAAATAACATTTTTTCTTAAAATAATTAAAATTTTTGTTTAAAAGAAAAAATTTAAATGTGTCATTTATTCAAAAAAATTGTTATGTAAGGTACCAATTTTTGTACATCACCGTTTAAGTAGTAAGAAGGTCTATGAAAAACAGAAGAAAAAAGTAGGGGTTGTCATTTAAAAAAAATTGTGATGATGTCATTGTGCAAAAACAAATGACGTCATTCCAAAAAAATTAACGTTAACGGCATTTCAAAAACAAAAATTGACCTGTCCGAGCGATTTTCTTAAAAATATTATAGAACGCTTTTATGAATTTTGTTCCAAACTTTATCACCACACTCTGTATATCTTTTAATGAAATAAAAAAATCACAGTGATTTATTCATAAATAAATGCACTTAACAAAATACTTTATATTATTATTTCATTAAAAGTCTATGAGATGTACTCGTTCATTTACATTATTGCACTTCCGTTTGAATTTTATTAATCCGTAATTGATAAATAATAACAATTTTTAAGTAATTCCGTTCTTCGTAGTTAAAACGTAGATAAAAACCTACTCGCCTTACTTTAAACTATATATAATTTAAGTCCTTTGGTGTGCATCATCGCGTGCAATAGAGATATTAAGAAGTTCTCGAAATTTCATTATAATTGCGATTTTGTCGGGGTAAATGCGATAATTTGTGCACTCTGATGCACTAAAATTATATGGTGTTTGAATTTTGAATGCTTCACGCTTTTAAACGTTAACTTTGCATCGAAAAGTTAAAGTTTTTTAACATTCACATGTGAATGTTTGATAGAATATTTAATGTAGATTTGTTGCTCTGGCTTCGTTATGAATGGCAATATAAAACGAATGCGTTGAATTTTACTAATTTAATGTTGCAATTAAAACATTAACGATGGCGTGGATAAATAATCACTTGCGGCTATTAAAACAACAGTCCCTTTAATTGAAAACTTTGTACGATATGAGTGGAGTGAATTCATGATGATTAACTTACAAATTGCCTAATTAAACACAGTAAGGCTTGTGTATTATATTGGCGTATAAGATTGACTGGATCACGGGAAACTCATTACTGAATAACAAGTAGTAGCTATTACGATCTGACGGTGAGCGTTATATAAACTATAACGGTGAGGAAAAAATTTCTTCATGTAATGAGCAACTGAGATTGCAAAAAGAAATACTCAGAAAAATTATTAATACGTATTCAATCGGATGTTCTTATGTTTAAACCACGGGTGGTTGTAATGCAAAAATATATAGTCTATATTAATTTAATCGACATATGTAATTTCCAACATAGTACAGCGATGATAAAATAAGATTAGCACATTACTGACTAAAATGTACATTTTATCTACGTATATCTACGGAGATTACTCTTATTACTTTCAAGTTATCAACGTGCTTTAAATATCAATGCTTGTTAACTTTATTTATGTTAACCTTCTTTGTATTATTCATGTTTATAAATGAATATGAATATGAAACATTCAGGAAAGAAAAAAGTAACACGAAAAATTTGAAGGGCATGAAATAAATTAAATACACAATTGCAATGAATTTTAAAATATTTTCACTTATGTAACGAATGATCGCATTGAGGTATTAATAAATGCCTAAATGAATGCATGGTGTTGTTATTTGGCAATGATATAAATAAAAATAAAATAAAAAACCGAGGGTTAAACCGTTGTGGAAATCTGGTGTACACGTAAAAGGAAATTAAGTGGAATTCATAGAAATCATGGAATTTATAGAAATCACGGAATTCAAGTAGAAATCATTGGAAATCTGTGGAAATTAGTCGAACTTATTGGAAATCACTAGAAATCATTCAACAAGCATATTCCGATAGAAACGTAGTTGAAGATACAAATTTAATTGATTTAAAAAATTGGTTGGTGGTATGCTTTTTTTTTCTAAGACGCATGGATCAAAGGGCACGTGTCAAAAAAAATGATCAATACACATTAACAAATAATTTCTTAACCGGTAAATGGAATCGAAAAATAAAGAATGATTTAATTTTTGGAGAAAATTCAGAAGTTACCGATGAAACTACTGTTACTTACGACAGTCTAGACCTCTTAAAATATTATTCAGAATCGGTAGCGAATCTTTCTCCAAATTCACTTTACGTCAAGATTAACTGGAGTAATGACAAATTCATAATCGTAAAAATGTCGAGAAGAAAATGACGGAAAAGTGAGTTCTTATAGGTTGAGAAGATTTTTTTGTTAAAAATAAATCACTTGAAACGGGAGAAAAATTCAAGTGCCTCAGGAAAAACCGAAGAAGAAAACAGAAAAGTTGTTGCAAATTTACTCGAAAATCAAGAAAAATTGAAATGCAGTAAAAATAAAAAAAGGGGAGAAAGGAAAGACAATTTCATCTGACGAACACAAAGAAATAAGTTCGCCCAAAGAAAAACTAAAATGCAAGAAAAGCAGAAGACAAACGAAAAGTTTGAATAAAAACGTGGCTTCTGAAGAATCTCACAGTTCTGTGGAAATTGAATACGCAGAAAGTGACGATTCTGAGACATTTGTTGATAATTCTGATGGAGGCGACGATGAAGATTTAATGGAGTAGAACGAGGATAAAAAGATTTTAGCATAATATCAATCGAGATGTCAATGTTCAAAGTATTTCGTTGCTTTTTAATTGAATAAACTTTGAAGATATGTGGTTTTGATTAATTATGATTACAAGATTTACCAAACATGTTTTTATTCGTAAACACTAAACACTATGTAAGTATCCTGAAGTATCTCTTTCAAAAATTGATAAACAAACATTAAAATTAACATTTAAATTTAAGAATTCTTTGGAAACCATTGAAAATCACTGGAAATCTTTGGAATTTACTAGAATTTATTGGAAAACTTTGGAAATCATGAAGAAATCTTGTGGAAATCGGTGAAAATCACATTACAATGGAAATCTAGTGTACAAATATTCGCCTGCGGTTTACCCCTCGTAAAAAACTATCAAGAAAATAATTTTAAACGGCGACGATATTGTTTTTCTGGAAATGAAATAAAGTTTTCAAGCTTGATCCCTATTAGGTCCAACGCTATAAAACTGCTATATACTCCAATAGTTGCACTAAGGATAGGAAATGTGGGAAAAACGTAAACATTCAAGATGGACGATGATTTTAACTTCAAAATTATTTGAATGTTTATTATTTAAAATTATTTAAAATAAAAGTTAAATTTTTATTTTTATTTATTTATTTATTTATTATTTCTGTTTAAATTAGACAGTTAGTTAAATATAAAAATTGCATCTATATTAACATTATCGACTAAATTGAAAATAAATAAGATTTTGAATGAAGTAAACGTTGTGAAGGGGAAAATTTATTGACCGGAAAAGAAAGCATTAATATATACATTTAGAAGCATTGCAAATTAAATTAATAGAAAACGAGTCTGGTTGCACATAGTTTATAAACAAAGGAAACGACAACTAGTAAAAGTAATGGCATTTGATAAATTATAGTCGCATTATGTATGTGGGAACATATTTATATGTAAATACAAAATGTGTATATGCAGAAATTTATCAAATGACTTAAATTTTCTCTCATTTTGGTCGGTTTGAAAGGTTGACTATTACAAAATATTTCTAAATAAGGTTCGTTTTAATTGGAGGCAGCGTTATCTTAACAACATTGCAATTTAAGAATGTATGAAATTCAGTAAAGAACGTGCGAGTAGACCGTAATGGTCTTTGAAAGACATTTTTATCGGAAAGTTCAAAGTGTCTTTGCCTTTGTCTTTGACATATTAAGCATATTTTCACTTAATTCATTCTATTGTAATTCGAAACACTTACATGTTTAATTACTTCTAAGGAACATAAAGAATTTTTGGGATATTTTCATACAGTAAGTATTTTTATTAACCTATACTGAATCCTTTTATCTGGTTACTCGTAGTTGATCACTTGACATCTAGCATAGTAATTGGTGGTAACGAGAGAGGTCTCTTTGATGTGCGGCTCTTTGTATTTCCAAACATCGCCGACAAATTATATCACGAAAAATCATATATTTCCTTCGTACAAAGCGGATTTAACAAAATATTTACATATTTTTTATTGTCCACTTGTAAACGAACATATTTTATGAATACTAAATATTTCATAAATACCAATTTAAAACTATATAAATGAAAAAGAAATGGATTTATTTATAAAATATTAAGTTATTAATTATTTATTTACTGGAATTATTTTTATTATTTACGAATAAGTTTTCCAGATTTTTTACAAGAGAAAGCCGGCTTTTGGGATGAAGTAGTGAAAAGCGGCTTAGTCAATGCGAGGCAGCCGAAAATTTTTTGTGAAGCCCAAATTTTGCCAAAATATGTCAATAATTATTGTTAATAAGAACCCATTTTTTAAAATGTAAATGCTAATGAAAGTAAAAATTTATTTCTAAAAAACAAATAAATGCAATAAACACTACAACTACATCAATCGGATAAATAAACTTGTTTATAAATTAAAATGATATTTTGTGATTGATTTTGCAGCTTTAACAAGTTCTGCTTTGTCACATAATGATGAATAAAATTCCGAGCAAGAGAACTGAATCTTAGAACATACATCTTATATAATATACGAGCAGTAATTTTATTTATTAATCGTTTCTTATTAATGTCTTTCTGATGATAATATCTTTAAATAACTCTCATACTAATAATATTTGTCACGGAACCAGTATATACATATTACTAAGTAGATTGAAAAATTGATTTGAGCTTTACAATATCGATATTTATTATCGACGATTTCAGTTACTTCAGTTATTTATTGCAAAGCTTATATGGGATTTAAAAATAATGTTGTACCACATGAATTTATCTTGTAAAATACGTAAAAAGTATTAATTATGAGAAACATTTACCAGCTGAATAAGACTGGCAATAGGAAGAACATACATATTTATGTCTCCCATCACTATCAGTCAAATTATAATTGAAACTTAATGATATGTTTAATTATTAACAAAATTGTTGTTGAAATTATAATGTTTTTTTTTTTCTTTCTTTAAGAAAGTAAATTTACAGTAAATTCAAACGGCATACAAACGATATTTTTAAAATAAAAATAACAATAGAAATAAGCGTTAACGGTGTTATTTAGAAATCTTGTACAATTCTAATAAATAAATAAATGAATATCCTAGATTCTTTTAACGGGTGAATATACGACAAGCAATTTAAAATTGTTACGCCTGTTGCTCTCTTTCAATTCACCAAGAAATAAATTGTCATTTAAATATTTGCAAAGTGTTACGGAATTTTGCTTTATTACAGTTTGCCCCACCAGAAATATTTGGACAAGAAATAAGTATAAATATAGAAATATTCTCATCTATTTCAGTATCAAATCTCAATCTTCACTTGAAACATCCAGCAATTGGTAAGTGATTTCCAATTTAAAACATTTTATAGTTCATCGTTTAATTTTAGTGACAGTTCGAAATGTACCGATTTTTCGTCATTGCTACTTGCGCCTGTAAGTATTGTTAAATGAAGTGCACACGATAACAATCACAATTAGAAAAAGTTATTGCAATCATTAATTTTAGTTGTGGTGACATGTAAACCATCAGAGTGGCAAGGCCAAGCAGGTGACTTAGAAGGTGCAGAAGGAGGTCATATTGAAACGTTTTCTTCATTTGGTGGTGGTGGTGGTGATCATGGAGGTTTTGGCGGAGGTTTCGGGGGCGGCAAACTCGGCGGATATGCTTCCTCAAAAGGTTTAAAAAGTATTGCTCAAAACTCGGCTCAACAAGCAAACGACGCCATTAGCAATCAAAATTCTGCTGCGTCGCAAGGAGCCTACGAAGCTAAAAGCAAATTGGCTGCCAGCGCCGCTTCTGTAAGATATTTTACGTAAAAGTTACACAACGTTAATTGATTTAATTTGTAGGCGGCTGCAACTGCCCAAGCTGCGTTGACTGGACAACAAGTACTAGTTCAAAGATTGGAAGAAGAACTTCATGATGCTCAACAACAAGTACGAGCTGAACTTCAGCAACTTAACGATGCTCAACGTGCAGCTGCTGCAGCTCATGAAGCAGCACAACAAGCTCAAGGACAAGCAAACACTTTAACTGCTGCATTGAACTCAGCCCAGGGTACAATTGCACACTCTAATCAAGCCGCCCAAGCAGCCGACGCACAACTTGGATCTCAAGCCGCCATGGTAGGAGCTGCAAAACAAAGAGCTTCAAAACTTGCCCAACAACTCCATGAAGCCCAAGCCGGTCTTGCTGCAACACAATCTGCTGCCGAACAAGCTGCCGGAGCAGCTCAAATTGCACAAGCTAATGCTGCTAAAGCTGCAGCAGCTGCATCATCCAGCTTACACTCTGGTGGCGGCGGTGGTGGCGGTGCTGGCGGTGGTTTCGCTGGTCATGGATTTTCATCATCCGGAGGATTGTCATCATCCGGAGGATTTGATCATTATTAATATGTCAACATACTGATACCATCCACAAAAAGAAAGCTAGTAAATCCTTTATTGTTCATTTCGTTGTTTACTTTATTATTTCCTAAGTTTAATAGACGTTAAACAGAAAATATCACAGTTCATCATATTACTATTCCAGTTGTGAATATTCAACAAAAATTTTTAAAGTAATAAATTTCAAATGTAGATGAAGCTTTATTGGTACATTTATATCTCTAAGGTTTTAAATGAAAATAGAATTTAAAAAACTAATTAATAATTTTTATCCGATATTATTTATTGTAAAATTGGTTCAGTGTGTACAACTGTGTAGAATAGAAGGCGGGAACGAGTTCCTCCCAACAGTTTGATAATTTTCGCTAAAAGAACAAAGAAATTAATGATGTTTACAGATGACAAAGTTATCGGTGTTATTAGTATGATTATAATGTCGGTTAAATTACCAAAGACGCAGTATTTTTTTCCGTTGATTACAATGGTCCACACAAAAAAAAAACAATTACGCATCACATTTCAGAGCCAACTTACATAATTAGTTTTTTTAATGGAATACCCAGTATATTTATGTAGCAGTCGGCAGAAAATGAAATTTTGCAGAAAATCTTCTTATACTAGAAATGCCAGAAATGAAAAACAAAAGAGCTATGACGATATTAATACAGGATAACTTCTTTAGTAGAGAAGCTAGAGTGTTGGTCAATACATCAAAAATGTGTAGTTTTTTCTGCTGATTAGAATGGTATATTCAAAAAAAAAACCAATTGAGAGTCGAATTTTTCAGTAATACTTTCGCAATTGACAGAAAACTAATAATAATAATAATGTAGCTTGGAAAACACACATAAAGTCAAAATATGAACAAGATAAAAAATCAGAACAGGACATAACGGGGACTAAAACTAAACAGGCAGTCAAAGGGAAATACTGAGATGAATTGAAAAGAATATAAACTACCGATCGAATTGCAGAACATTTTAGAAAACAATAAAGGGATTGAAAAGAAAGGAAAAGAAATATATCTATAAATAAATAATAAAAGTAAAGCTGAATATAAAACGGCAACTTCTCGAAGGAATGGGAAGAAAAAAATCCCAATCCAATACATACCAAAACTCTTTCAATCATAAGCAGATTTCGATTGGGAAAATTTATGGGGATAGGTTGGATTCGACTCTTGGTTAAGTTTGATTTAATGAGACATAAAGGCAACTCAACACTAAAAAACACATTACTGGTATTTTTTCACAAAAGTTATATATGGACCCAGGTGTTGATTCTCCTTCAATTTAGCTCGTTTGGCTAACAAAGCGTGCAACCTCCAAGCTATTTAATCAGCGGAAAAAATACTGCCTTTGGTAACACTGGTTTACAAATTTAAAAAAAAAATCTGTATATTAGGTACCACTATATTTTTCTTGTGTACTTTGGCCCACCAAACTCGAAAATTGCATTAATTTTTTTTTGTATGGATACGTTTTCGAGATATGAATTTTTCAATTTTTTCTTAGATTTTTCGGAGGTAGCTTGACTATTTGAAGCATATC
>JAFFZR010026798.1:0-14089 GCA_018397195.1 Lethrus apterus | reverse complement strand
TTTAACTTTAATTCAATTAATTATTCTACATCACCCATAATGAACATGTGCAGACATTTTGATCATATTAATGTTGATGGAACAATAGATATTTTTACAATTTCTATGAGCGATTTTTTGAAACAACTTAGGATATTAGTTCAGTAATTTTTCACTTTTTATTCTAGTATTATTTTTTTTTGTATATTTTTAGTTGTTTGTCCTTTCCTTTTCCTCGTATGTTAATATTAGGTTTCTTAACATATATATGTCTATATATGCTTCCCTGTAATTGGCTTCTTGCTGTTGGGTTTCAATAAATTATTATTATTATTATTATTATTATTAATATTAGTATTATTATTATTCAAGTGTGAAGGTTGTATAAGAATGTAAACAAAATACTTTTAATGGAATGATGAAAATTTATTCTTTATCCTTGTCAATTACACAGCAAAATTTCGATATTAGAAATCTGCTCGTTCGAATACGTGCGATTTTTCGAATTCGTGTATCTTTTCCAAGAAGTTTGAAAGTAGTACGTATACACGTAACAGACCCGAAAACTACGAGATGACTAATCAATTAGCGTACTCGAATGTATTCCGGTGATTGCGGTCCGCGAATTCTGACGGGTCGTTTTCTATCGGTCGTAAAACGTTCCGGATTAACATATTTTCGACGCGAACTCATCGGCATTGTTTAAGGCGATTTCGTCGTTTTGTGTTTGGCGCGCACAATGCGAAATTTAAATATTTTTCACGTTGGAAAAACGCCCACCTCTTTGAAATGCCATTTGCTATTTGCGATTTCGTTCGCAAACGCATTTTTCGTTTGGTTTATGCGTAAACGTAAAATTAATAGTGATGCCCACGGACATTTGTATTGAGAAATTGAAATAATAAACATCGGACCCTATCGAGTGATGGAGATTTTTAAATATTTTTATTTCGACAATACAATGTTTTCCAACGGCGTGATATTTAAGAATGTGTTGCGTCAATCGAATTGACATCGTTTGTCGATGAGCTTTTATTATTTTTATTAAAAATAATGTTTGTGAAATATATAAATTAAACAATCAATTTAATCAAAATTTAAATACTTTTTTATATTGTTAAATTTAATTTTTGAGCTTTCAACATTTCTGTAAAATTTAATTTTAATTTATTTGATTTTAAATTTGAAATAGTTATTAATTAATTTTTAAGCAGGCAAATTTCGTTGCAGTTTTTTAGATCCAATTGTTTTTGTTTTTAGGTTCACTTTTTTTATTTTATTATAACTTATTATAACTTTATTAATGCCAAATAAAGGTTTTTTTTATAATTTTCGTTGATTTTAGGTCTTTATTTAGGTCAATTTTTAACTGTTAAATTGATATTTTATTTTTTTTTCGTAAATTTTCAATTTTTATAGAGCTGAATCCTAATTTGCAATTTTTTTTTTTAATCTTAAATTTCGGGCTTTTAAGACATTTTCTGATTTTTATTTTTTTTTTTTTTAAGTGATGCAATAAAAATTGTCGATTTTTAAAATTTAATTTGTAGACTATTCCAAAATTTTATAACACGAAGAAATTTTTTTTTTTTTAATTTCCAAAGTTAGTCGCAAAAATAACAGAAAAAAGTAATTCAAAATCATGATTTATTTTTTAAAACTTAAAATTCTCGTAACGTTTATTTTTTGAATTTGGCAGTGGAATTATGAAATTTTTATTTTAATTTTTCAAGACCAAATTAAGTTTTCTTTGCTACTTTTTACATAGCAATTGTTTTTCATGGTTTACAAAATTCATATTTTCAAATTTTCTTTACTATTTTTTTAGATAGCAATTGTTTTTTATGGTTCACAAAATTCATATTTTTTTAATTATTTGAAATTTTTACACGTCAAAATTTTCAAATTTTTAACTTTGAAATTAACATTTTCATTTTTGGCAAAAAGTGTTATTTTTTTCCAATTTTGCAGTTCCGATATTTTATATTTGCCTTTTTTTTTAATTTTGCAGTTCCGATATTTTTTATTTGCCTTTTTTTTTAATTTTGCAGTTCCGATATTTTTTATTTGCCCTTTTTCATTTTATTTTATTGTAAATTTCGAGCTTTTAAAGCACTTTCAGATTTTTAATATTTATAATTTATAACATTTTTAAAAATTTTAATTTTCATTTTAAAGCTTAAAAATTCGGTGTATTTTACTTTGCATTTGTTTTTTTTTGACTGCTGATAGAATTCGTATTATTTTCCATTCTGTTCTTTGCTTTGGTCCTTCAGTACACCAGTTATTTGTTTTCATTCTGCTCTAAGACCGCCTCTCTCCATTTCGTTCTGGGCCTCGTTTCTTCATTCTCTCCGATTCCGCCATTTTCATTGTTCTCTCATCATTCATCCTTTCTATGTATCCTGCCCATCTGAGCCGTTTTGCCCTTTTTGCTTATCGCAGGGTCATTGAACAACTGGTAAATTTCTTTGTTCGTCAGTCTCGTCCATCCCGTGACACTTTTCTCCATAAATTCTGCGCATTATTTTCTTTTCCCATGCACCTTCCTTTTAAGGCATTAAGGTACATAAAACTATCCACTCCTTGAAATTCCAGTTTTTCTGTCCTTGTTTCAACTTTGATTTGCCCTCATTTTGTCTTTGTATGTATATATTGCATAAATTCTAAAATAAACTTAACAATAAAATTAATATTTTGTAATAATGATATTATCCTTAATTATCGTTGATTTGAGAATCCATATCACTCGATACATAACACAATAACAGGATGCATACAAAATTTCCACGTAATCGAACGAATTTATCTTGGAAATTGATTGGCGAAGGTTGACAACTTCTAATTTCGTTTCTTCCAGGATCCACACTCCCACTGAAAAAAAAAAAAAAACACGCGCGTCAGAGTTTCTTACGTCAAAGCGTCGCGATATCTGCAATAATTCTTTGCGAATGGTTTTATTATTATAATCGTCGTTATTTTCAATTCAAATAACAAGTTTTACTAAAACATAATAACGAATGTGCATTAAATCTGAAGTTTAGCTGCTGCAAGGCTGTCGGAAAAATTCCAAAAGCACGTGAGTCGCGACGTTCCCAAGTACAACATGTGGCGCTGTCATATCGTCATATCAGTTTGCACAAAACGGCGCGATTAATTTGTTTCGCACATTTAAACGAATTACCATTGTTTTCATGCTCTCCTCTGTGATTTCCAGTGTTACGTATGTATATATTTTCCATTGACGTAAAACAAAACAAAAAGGCACAATCGAAAATCGTCGCGGCATTCAAGTATAAAAAGTTCCGTTTTGTTTCGCATCACTGAAATAGGTTAGCTATTATTTCATTCATTTCCACAATAAAATATGGATAAACCGGTTTTTTTAGTGTCGCGTTCAAATCAAACATAATTGAAGATGTGACATGCGTGTATGCAAATTTTCACGGTTTTCCGCTGAAAGTTTCGAACGCGATCGAATGTAAAATCCTTAAATAGAACGGCGGCGGTGGGAATGTTTTTAAATATTCGGGGTTTCCCGACTCACGCGCCACGTTATCGAATGTTTACAGACACTAAAGGAAAAATAATTAATTTCTTTAAATAAATAACGCAATTGTTTTAATTCATGGAATTACTGGTATTTCCCATTTTCCTTTTTAGAAAGCTTTCCTGACTTTAACTTTCAATTTTTTTCCCCCTTTAAATCAGCAATCAGAAAAATATGTAAGTAGATAATATGGTATGTTAATATCTATTCTGAAGATCTTGCGTTCTGGCTGGATGAGATCCTCTCCAGCGAAGGGAACTCTATACAAATTCCAGATCTGCTATCCATCTTCGTTTTAGTCTTCTTATTACGTTATTTTGCAGAAGTGTTTGTAGCAGTGGGTTGTATGTCTTTCTAGTTTCTTGCAATGATTGACGCTTCTTTTATGAATAAAGTCCCTTACAGTTTATCAGACTTATTTGCAAATTTATTTCTTCATTGAAATTATTGCAATGCTGGTCCAACCTAGTTCTTGAATTATGAAGCTTAAGAGTGATCTTTATAATGATGGGACACGTGCTTATTGTTGTTATTAGCTGAGAGTGGTCTGATGTCAAGTTATAACTTGATTCTACATCTATATAAGAAGTGGAAACGTTTATAACAAAGAAGTCTAAAAGGTCAGACGTTTATTTTTGAGTTTGTTGGCCAGTATGTAGGGATGCTTTCCCTTCCCTTCTTGTAAAAGACTTGATAATTTTCTACATTTGGTGGTAGTTATGTGAGGTACCCAGTTTACAAAATTAATTTAAGCATTAAAATTTTACAGTTACAATTTACGATTTTTGCAATTGCAATTTATTTAATTACCTTATTTGCTCACATGTTCCGTTCTTTAAAAAACTGCGAGCGCGACGTTTTCGTTTCATGTTCATTTGTCGAAGGCATGCAATCATTTTCCTTTATTAAATAATTTGCTTAATTTTGCAACGCCTTTTGCTTTCACGTCTGAACACGCAGCCATTATTACGACAGAAAGATTCAATTTCTTCAGATCGGCGAGTTTTTGCTCGCTTGCCGCTCGAAAAACTCGACTTGTGTTTTCAAACTGATCGGTAATAATCGAAAAAATGTTGTTATTATTATTGGCAACAAGTGACATGCATTGTCAGATATAGCAGACGTCATCCGATGTTACAGCTATTACCGAAAGGTGGAGCTATAACATCATTTTCGTATTATTATTATTATTATTTCACACTTTGTAGATTTAAAATAATAATAATATTATAAATAAAATAACGGAAAAAATATGGAAACTATTCCTATTAATTTAATCCAACCTAGCAGAATCCAAACATACCATTCTAGACTAACCGAATACAATACAATAAAATTCAACAATTACTTTCGTTGCGATGGATTAGATATTTAATAAATAAAATACAACTGAGAAATTAAAAAAATCTCAGCTGAAAAGTGGAGATTCCAAGATAAAGAAAGGCGTAAGAGATCAATCAAAAGCAAGAAGAATTGGTTAAGCGAGTCGTCCATAAAAATATGTCCGAGATCCTACTGAGAACGTTAAAAAGTACCAAGTACACAGATTTTTTTTTCAGGCCATCATTTAAAAAATCTTCAGAAATTTTAATACTTTGCTTTTGCTCCCAATTTTCATTTATCACGTACATATCATTGTTTCCTTGTAATTCCATAATCCACTTTTGTTCGTCTACTTCGAAAAAATCTACTCAATTTCCCCTTTCTCAGTGTTCTATTTGATTTGATTTTGATTTTTCTATTTTCTTCTTTTTCTTTTTTCTTCTCTTTCCCTTGATCAGATGATTTTGATTTTTCTATTTTCTTCTTTCTTTTTTCTCTTTTACTCGATCAGATTCTATTTTCTTCGTTATTTTTGCTTCTTCCTTCCTCGATCAGATCATTCACAAAATTAATACTTGGAACTAAAATGTTGCCTTGCTTTTATTGCCCTCATTTCATCTTTTCATTTTCTGTATGGCTCACATTTTCTTCTTTTTTCATTCTCCACAATCTCTGTAATTGGGTTCGACCTGAAGACAGAATAAAATAATGAATATAAATATGTGCTTCTTCCATTCCTATTTTTATTTACATTTTCCTAGCATATTAACTTAAGTACAATTCCATAAAGTGTGCAACTTTTTCAAACAAACTTGAATCAAGTCCACATTCACAGACAAGAAGGAAACATGAGTCAAAAAAATGGTTAAAAAAGGAAACAAATTTGAAAATCCAATAGGAAATTTTATTTAATGAGTTTTGGGAATCTTGATTGTGTTACAACTAGATTAAATCATAATGATAAATTAAATAAATAAAAATCTAAAAAATGTATATGTTAAAAAAATAAATTATAACGAAAATACACGTCTAATAATTTTATTTTTCTTACACAGTACAACACCACAACCGATCTTTCCTTGACGTCAGTCACTTGTTAAGTACATGCACCAAATTAAAATAATAATAAATCCCCAATTAAAAATCTTGGAAAAATCATAGCTTCTTACATAACGTAGACATATTCATTGTGTAAAAATGTTTAACGTTAGATTGAGATCTATGTCTTCCATGAATTATAACGTATGCGTTTAATCGCTAACTAATTTATTAATCATGTATGCGAGTTTAATTGTATGTAATAGCTTTTAATCGTAACCTGACATTCGAAGAATAATTAAACGAATTTCCATCTCCGAGATGCAAATTAGTTTTATATTTTTCAGATGTTTTACGTTTCGAATAAACTATTGTATTTGGCAAAGAGCTGGGCTGATTGAAAATAGGATTTTCGTTTAAAAATCGAAAGTTTATAATAAATCAGATCCTTTGTGGATGTCTCGTTGGAATAATTTATACGCGGCAACACCGAGCGAAAAATAACCGGCTCTAAACTCTAAACAAATCTTTTAGAATATACGGAAACGTCCTTGGGGATGTTTGAATTTTACCGTAACGTTGAATCGATTCGAAACGAGTTCGATTTTAAACTTTGAGCAGAAAAAATTACTTCAAAATTATGTGCGCACGACGGCCTTGAAATTAACCCACTTAATTGATTAAATTAACTTTTAATTGACGTTGACTACATTTTCATCTTTTTTTAATGAATTTATATAAGTAGATGGAAAATTAATTTACAATGCGGAAATTCCTAATACGCATAAAATGCGCAATTGAAAAATGATGCAGAAAATTAAAGATCAAAGAATAATCATATCCATTTGAAAACGTCTACTTTGCATTTAGTACTGAATGCTTCGAAGGACTAATTTTAGAATTTATTCTTTTTCAGGTGTTTTTGAAAGTAAATTCTATATGAATATATGTATTTAATGCTAACTAAGCATAATCAATTTTTAAAGATATAATTAAAAATGTGCAATATAATCGAGGTGTTTTGCAAACGCAATTCATGTGCATTAACTAGTCTTAATGCAATCATTTCAAAAATCAAAAATCTAAAATATACGTAAAAAAATTATTTTATTTATTGATATTTTGAACTATAAATGTATTGTGTACATCTGAATTCAAAGGAAAAATGCAGTAACATCAACAAAACACAAAGTAAACAAATATTAAACGTTCAAATAAATATTTAACAATGAATCATATTTTTAAATAAATCCAGACCGGATCGAAAAGCTCAAATTAATTCCGAAATCAATCTAAACGCACAATTGCAAAATTTTAATCGTTTCGAAAGCGACATTAAAATAGATGGGAATATATAAACGCACGAAACGATGGCAGAATTCACGTCGAAGAAATCAAATTACGAAAGCGTTGAAAAGGCGCCAAGGATACATCGTGACTAACAAAAAGGAAATTATAATATAAAAATTTCAAACTTAGGCATATAAAGATATAAATCGAATGAACATTCGATAATCATCAAGTCATTGAGATGTGAGATGCGTTTTACAAAATCATCAATTAAATTAAATCTTCATAGTTAATGAATAATATCTATTACTCTGATAAGCTTCATTGGAGTGATGCGCGATAATTCAAAGTTCGATTGGCAAAATGGAATCTCGTACCAGACATAGATTGAAATCTGAACGTGGGACGATAAGATACGGGAAATAAATTCGAAATATTTAGAATTTCACAAGTCGTTATCACCAAATAGGGAGAGAAGTCGAAGCGGCGGGCGTCCGGCACGTCATAAAGAAAAAAATGTCCGTCGACGATATGAATCATATACGCATACATCTTACTAGTCCCGAGTTTGACGATTATTTACGGTAATGTCGTAAATTCGGTTGGGGTTGATTGTTTCGGCCGACACGAAGAAATTCAACTCGCCGTAATTTAGAGTCGAGCGAAATGCATATCCATAATGTCGCAGAGAGGCGATCGTATCTATAAATGTCATCGACTTGTTAAGTTACGCCGCCTGAAAACTGCCAATAAGCTGTAAGTTGCTCGTTTCTACCGACACGCTGATTCTTAACACTCTCGGGTCGATGACTATGTATGAGTGTTACCGCACCTTCCGAGAAAATTTAATAAATTGCCCGAAAAATGCAACTCGATAGCGATTACACGCCATTGATTGGTAAACAAACATCGGTTTTATCAAATCCTGTTGAAACGTCATTTATTGATATAAAAATCACAAATTTAATCGGACGTAACATTCATATATTGACAGAGTGATTTAATTTATAGATGATTATCAAGGCAACGTCAAGTCTACAATAATAAATCTATCAATAAGTAATGCTCATAACTACACAATAAAAAAAAAAGAATCACAGTATGGATAAATTCTTCAGTAAATTTCGCCCTATATGAGTCAGTTAATCTACTTTTCATGTACATCCTTGCGATAAAAACTACTGACGAAATGAAGGAACAGCAAAATTAACATTTTTAATGCTTAATGAATGTTTTCGTTTTCAGCCTGGATAATTCAAAATTCAATTTTTGTCATAAGAAATTGTCCATCGTTATGATTTTGGATTTTTTTTTTTTTATTTAAGACAAGAATTACCTACAAACGTAAAACGTGTGAGCAAATTCCGCTAGAAAATTTCACTCAGTTTTATGGTAACGTTATATGTTACGTTCATATAAAACTTTTAAGGCAAGTTTCCCCATTAATAACTTGGTGGTAAAACAACAGAAACATAAATAGTGCTATAAATCATTTAAAAAAATTCAAAGATTGCCAACATAAATGCTTTAAAAACTCAGAACGACATACAAAAATTACCAAATTTACAAAGTCTAACTCACTGAAAATTTAAAAATATACATTAAAAATATTTTATGAAGCAGTGAGATACTCTTGTATCTGCTTGTAAACGTAGCAATGGCAATAATATTAATGGTGATAACAACGTTTTTATTTTTCACGTGTTGCGTAAATTAGAATTGGAAAACCAAAAAAAAAAAAAAAAATCAACCCAACAAAAAGATTCCAATAGTTTCTTTTTGTGGGGTTGATTTTTTTTTTTAGTGCATGATGTGAACAATTTTTGCCAATTTGGATAAACAAGGCGTTGAGGACAGAAAAAAAATATTATTATTATCTTTTATTTCTGTGCAATCAACCAATGACAACCAAAAATTGCAATAAAATATATGTATTACTAATTATTATTAATACCATGCAGCGGCCAATAGAAGGGTTACTTTGAACAAAACAATTATTATTATTCTATTTTTAAAATTTAAATAATTAAAAATCATGTGATGATGATGTTATACCTTACACTTGCCTTACACATTCATAGATTTTTCACTGTTGATGTTAACCGTTCACTGTCGTAAGGAAATCTTCAAGATTGGATTGTCATTACAAGCATAGCCGATAGAAACGAATCGTAACACATCGATACATTTTACTTTATTTCAAAAAAATTCTATTCTATTTCATCAAACACTTTGTACCAATCTCTCACACTTTTTGTTCAAAAAAAAAGATCAACTATAAAATATGATTTTGGTTGAATTTTGATTCGATTTAATTATGATGGATTGGGTTGGGCCGATTTGTTTTGATTTTCGGGTTTAACTTTCTGGAGATTCATTGAGTTGATTGTGTTAATTTCCTTTGGATTTTATCGAATTTGGTAGCGCAAACTTAACTTAAATATATGTAGACTACCTAACTCGGTAGAAAATGAAAACATAACCGAATAAAATTCGCAGTCAAAACCCAAACCAACAAAGCTCAAAAGAATTGTGTTTAGTTCAACTAAATTCAATAGAATCTAAACCCATCAAACCTATGCTTGAGAGAGACTTACTAAAACCCATTCAATAAAACCCAACCAAACTAACAAGCAACTTTTTCCAATAAAACTAAAAAAAAAAATCAATTGGCACAAAAATCGAAAAATCAAGTCAAAATGTTCGAAATGTTTTCATATTTTGTGAAGAAACTCGAACTTAAATGAAGCCTAAACTCAAAGCAACAAAACTCAACCCAATCAAATAAAACCAAATTCTACTCAATAAAACTCGACAGAATCAAGCAGTTTTCTTCTAATATGATATATATATTTTATATTATTATTAAATTCTTGTTATTATCAAACTTTTCATGTAAGTTATTTTAATTATTTTGTTAAGGGTTCTTAAGGAAGATCAGGACACTGCTTTAAGGTAGAATTGAAGAAATTTTTGGCTTGCGATATGGAACCGCGTTCGTTGTTGGTTCCTATTTGTCGACGTTTCGTCCACTGTCGAAAGGGACATCTTCAGGGCTGTTGCTGTTGGAATGCTAACAAAAATGTTTTTACCTTTATATCCGGGATGGAACCGCGTCATTTCGACTTCAATTGCCGACGTTGCGTTCACTGTAGCAAGTGATATATATCTTCAATGCGATACAATAACATTTTAAAAGTTCGGAGGGCTCTTGCAGAACTTCTGATGACTATGTTTGTCCAGTAAACTTTTAGATTGTTTTATGTTGTCAAGACTTGCAATTGTGAATGAAACGTCAGAAATTAATTTCGAAAAAACGTGGTTCCAGCTAAGACATAAAAGTTGGTCAACAGCCGCGGAAGCCTTCGTTTAGTTCCTTTTGGTCAAGAATTTTGTTTGTTTATTGGATCAATAAAAATATTATTAGCATTATTATTATTAATCAAAATTCAGAAATATCCACAAAGAACTCAACTTTCTCATTATTTATTAACTTGTAGTTTACGAAAAAACGTATTTTTAAATCAAGATAATTTGACTGTGAAAATAATGGAATTGTCTTCCACATTGAATGCAACTTATCCTGACTAGATTGTTTTAAATTTTAAGAATTTTCAAGAACCCCCAAGTCTACAAAAATTAAACCAAGATATCGTGCCTAGAATGAAGTATTTTTTTTAAAGTTCGCGACACATTTCCCAATAAAGGATTTCTGACAAAGCGGTTACGTTTTTCACAAAGTTGCAATTTATGGAGATTTTTTACAATTTAGATGGATTATCCAGTAGATTTTATAGATTAACTAATTGGAGATCTTTTCTTTCCCTTTCATGTAATAGTAATTATCCAGGTGGATTTCTTAAAGAACTTAACTGGTTAGAAGGAAACTTAAATTTATGGACGTAATGGTAGAAAATTTTTTTAAGATCAGAATTAAATCTTTACTTGGGATTAGATTGTTAGAATAATGTGAACACAAACAAACGTTTTAAGCAGAATTTTATACAAAATGTCCAATTTTTTAAATAAAAAAAGAACAAATATGAAAATCGTTACTGAATTGTTACTTTTACCACAACGTCTTCTCTTTAAAATGTTACCAGTTTCAGTTTAATCCTTGAACTAATTATGGTATTTCAACAAATTCTACTGATCGGGAATTTGAAGAACCCAGTCTGATTCCTTTCTTAAACAGCTTCATCTTTGCATTATTTTTCCAGTTCGTTCCTCTATGGCTATTTAATTATTTTCTTTGCACTTTTATAAATATTTCATTTAAAAAGTGAATGTAATTCGCAATTTAAATTTCATTTTCTCTCCATTTCTGCTTTGCACTTATTGTAAAAAATGTACTAATAAATTATACGATTTTGTCCGTTCCTTATAAAGTAACTTGCTATGACTTGCTGTAACATAAAGGAAAAATAAAAAAAAAAGTTTCTTTGGATTTAGTGACAAATTTTAAATTTCAACAAAGAAGTCCACGAAAAATAAAAAACTTACAAAAAACAACGTAAAACGGAAGTATTTACGTGTCTTTGTCCCGTACAATGGCGGTGGTGTGGTGTGGGTGCTGCAGATCGGAGCTCTCACCATTTCGGAATGTCGGGAAACGAGTTTCGGTAAGAAATGCATCCGATTGTCGTATTATGTAAATAATGGCGCGGAATTCCGAATAAAATTCCGACACTTGCGTTACTTGGATGCCCTGAAATCCACCATTAATTCCTGAATGCGATTTTTTCAGAATCGGACACGGCACGGCGTTTCGAGCAGGTGCTTATTTACATAATCTTCATGGGTTGTTTTTAAAGTAACGTTTAAATATTTTTTCCATATCTATGAAAATAATGGGATAATGTTACGAAAAGTAAAATTGATTTAATTATCTTTCAGGATATAAGGATCATAAGACGAAACGTTTCGATCTCCAACTTGACAAAGGAACAAAAAGTTTGTCTCTTTGGACTGAAGATAGTCAACAGTAATATATATTTTTTTAATATTTATATTATTATTATTATTACATTTATTATGTTTATTATACCCTTAATACCAAACATTACGTACGACAATGCGTCCAGTACTGTATAAAACACAAATATTCGAAGTTCACATTTACATATGTTTTGTTTTCGAAGCATTAACATAACTTTTACGGTAAGGTTATTGTTGTGGTTATGCTCAATTTAGTGTACGACTAACTCAAAGAAACGCATAAAATGGTCGAGAAAAACTCCGCTTTCTCACTCCGTGTAAACGTAAAATTTAAACTAAGAACGACATCAAATTACTTTTTTTTAATGAAACAGCGTCTCACAATAACTATCGTTAACGTTGTCTGAAATAATTTAAAATATGAAACAAACAATGCTTTAACGAATTATGTTTCGCAACACCAGATGGCGATACTTCACGGGATAAAAGCGAACGATTCAAAATCCAATAAATTTCTGCTTGCGTATACGTATTTTTTTTTTTATTTTATTTGGCGTCACGTTCAATAAACTATAAAACAAATTTGTTTTTTTAACATTTAATAAATGTATCTTATCGAAAAGATTTGTGTGAGTGTGAAATTTACGATGTTTATTGTTTGTATTAACAATTTATGTGACGTTAACGAAATTAAACAAACAATTTACAAAATTAATAATAAAACACGTGGATGTTAACACTTCCGGTTTCGCAATTGTTATTATTGATTTCGTTAATTGTATTTCGTAACGATTGCAACCAACAATGCTGATGTCATCCGCGTTATAAAATCTTATCGTTCTCCTGTGATAAAATACCTTTTTAATTTTAATTTATTAATTAAAATGTAAGACGATGCAATGTTGTGTATTTTTTTCTAACGAACCACATTTAACTAATATAAAAACAAAGTGTGACATTCCAACTCGATGTGTGTGTGTGTGTATATATAACAAATAATTTCTTATCAGATTTAAAATATTTTGACTTGACGTAATGAAATGACTCAAGTCTACTTTTGTAAAATGATCAGTAAAAATATATTGAAGTCATCAGAATACGTTAAAATTTATATTAAAATGAAAAACTGTAAGAATTCTTTGGGGGTAAATTATTTTTTAGATAATGAAATTCCTTAAACACAAACAATTCTTTCAAATGAAAAATAAATTTGTAAAATTATTTGCTTTTTGTTTCTCGTAATTTGATTCGAGAGATAGTAATAAAGTGAAGCCCAAAACTTGGGAATTCTCTACAAAAAGCGTGTCAAGTTGCGAGCAAATTTTTATTGGTTAAATTATTTATTAGTGATAATATTCATACAAAAAAAAATTTGACTAATATTTGATTATTTAATGAAACGTTATCATCGAAGTTTGTAAATTATTTTGTAATTATTTTACTTATCATTTTCTTATCATACATTATTACAGTAATTTTTTTCAAAAATTTTCCATAAATTATTACTTAATTTCTAATAATCCTACGATTACAATTTTTTCATATTTTTTAATATTGTAGAGCCAAATTATCTGTAACAAGATCTAACGAAATTTTGTTTATTTTTTCGGCCAATAAACCAATAATTACTTTCAGGATATTTTGCAAATTTCAAGGAACAATTTGTTGGGTTGGGATACTTTTGGGTTTATTATAAATCCAAATATTGGGGAACTTTGATACTCATAACCCAAAAGTATCCCAACCCAATAAATTATATCTTGAGATTAGCAACATTTTCTGAAACATTAACGCTTTATTATATAATATATTATTTATTTATTGTTGACGTATTTATTTGAGTTGTTTCGACAAAGGCTGATTTCCAATTTTCGAAGATAAATTGAAATAAATTTGAAGAATCCTTAATAGAGAATTTCAATCCTTAGCCTGAATTTGAATTTATCAAGCTTTTTCCAATCCCGAAGCAAT
>JAFFZR010026795.1:8125-18913 GCA_018397195.1 Lethrus apterus | reverse complement strand
GAATTCTAAGTCTTCCATAACTAAATTTGCAATAACTGCAGAAATGGGTGAACCCATTGCAGTCCCAAATAATTGAGTATAAATATCATTATTATATTGAAAATAACAAGAACTAAGACAGAGTTCAATTGCTTTTATAAATTCAGCCTTTGGTAAGTCAGTAAATTCTTTTAATTCATTCGATTTTTTGTTAATAATGTTTATAGCTAATGTGATGGGAATGTTTGTATATAAAGATACTACATCTAAACTAATTAAGTGAAAATTTTCAGGTACTGTTTGAGTTTTTAAAAAATGTATTAATTCCCAAGAATTTTTAACATGATAGTGTTGTTTGCCAACAATATTGCTTAAAATATTAGAAAGAAATGTAGATAAGTTGTATGTAGGACTTTGTATACAAGACACTATAGGTCTAAGTGGAATGTTTGGTTCATCTTGAGTTTTAATTTGGTTGCACGCTCAAGAAAAAAAAAAGATAAATATTCGTATAGAAATCTTCAAGGGAGAGAGAGAAAAAAAACAAAAAACTAGCAATTTAATCTGCTTATTATATACGAAATTTATTAAAATACTACATCATAGCAAGAAGTTGTCAAATTTTAATAAAACTTTCGTCGAGATCTTATTTAAACACGAACTTTTCCCAACTCTGATATATTATGCAAAACTAATTTAAGGGAAGTTATATTCACTTTGTCGAAAACCTAAATCACCCAAAGAAATTGAAAAGTATCTTAAATTTGCAGTATGTTAATACGATAAGATAATAATCCTTCATCTATAAAAAAAAATTACTTGTAATTACTATTTTTTGATTTCCTTGTAATCTTATTATACTGTGAATTGTAAATACATTTGCGTTTTTTTTTGTTGAAAAATTCTACCAAACAAACAAAATCACAGTTCGAAATTAGTTACTTACAATAAAACTTTGCACGTGTTACTAAAATTATTGAATGTCATTGATTAAAAGCAAACTTATTATTATTACGCTATTATTTTTGTAAAATGTTAAAAACTTTTTTGTAAAAACAATTTTAAAATACGCAAATGATAACGATAATTAAAGTGGATACAAGTAGTATATTTTTCAAATTTATTTTTACACGTAATGTTTCACGTGCATAAGATTATTTTCCATAGAAGTTCATAAGGTTCATAAGGTCATTAGATGCCTTACCGTGCGGTAACATTGGATCAGAATTTTCGTAAATCTGATCCAATATAACCAGCCTTACAGGTTACATCGGAAACGTGAGATTAACTAAGTTAATGATATAGAACATTAGAAGACGAGTTCAAATCGTAATATAAATTACCTGTGGCGCCCTACATTAAGAGCGACGAATTTTCCACATAAATTAATTCCATTCCTTGGATTATAAATTCCACGGTGAAAGAATTAGATTATAATTGACAAAAGGGAAATTCCCAAACGTCTTATACAATTTACGTCTCCGCAGCAGTAACTTGTTTTATGCAAATAGCGACCGAAAACAATATTAAAATTGTGTTCTAAAGATGTATCATATTTATGATGAATATTGATCATAGTCGAAAAAAATGAATAAAAATTGTGGTTATTTAAGTGGATTTTTAATTATTCGTTTTATTTTTCTCGGAAATTTCAAATTAATTACAATTAGGTCACGTGGAAAAAAATTTATATTTGCCTCAGAATTACAACAAAAAGTTTAACAGCCATTTGGGAGAAAATCAATTTCTCATTTATATATAATTAAGAAATGCTTCTCGACGAGAATTTAATTAACAGATCAATTAGCGTAGTAGAAAATAAACACGACCTCTACAGAAAGACGTAAATTTATATATTTTACCTTTGCCAGATGTTTTGGTCTTTGTATAAATAAAAGAAATATCTATTCTCGAATGTTTAAATATCGGCATAACGGAAGCATCATACGGGGTGGTCCCGAAAGGTCTGTACAAAATAATAACACATATTCCTGAAGCCAAAATAGAACGATTTAACCCAACTTACCTCTATTCAAAGTTGCTTCATTTAGCCGCTAGAGGGATACAAATGTCCTGAAAAGAAATCGTTTTTTCGAGAAAATTTTATAACGCTTTTCGCGATTGGGACCAAATTTGGTATGTGGATTTGTACTGAAAGAAATCATTATTTTCTCTTCTGCCTGTTTTGTAAGTGGTCAAAAAATGGTCATCCATATCTTAAGAAGCTCATACTTTTTTTGTTATTTGATGAATACTTCTGAAACTTTTTTTGCTGATAGACACATATGTTACCTACATTTCTTGTCTCTTGCTCCATTTCGTAATTTCTCATAGTTTAGGCAGCAAAAATTAATAACCCTCAACACGAACTAGAAATTTTAATCAAATCAACGAAAAAAATTCACAACAAATGTTCGCCTTCTGCATGAATGCAAAGATTAACACGTCGTAAAAATTTGAACTGGACCCTTCTCATCATTTCGACATCGTTTTTTAGAGTGTCTACTGCAGGAATATGGCAATGCATCCAAAATGCAGAAATGATGAGAAGAATCCAGTTCAATTTTTTACGACGTGTTAATCTTAACAATCATGCAGAAGGCGGTATATTCGAACATTTGTTGTGAATTTTTTCGTTGATTTAATTAAAATTTCTAGTTCGTGTTGAGGGTTATTATTTTTTTCTGCCTAAACTATGAGAAATGGCGAAATGGAGCAACAGACAAGAAATGTAGGTAACTTATGTGTCTATCAGCAAAAAAAGTTTCAAAAGTATTCATCTAATAACAAAAAAATTATGAGCTTCATAAGATGTGGATGACCATTTTGTGACCACTTAAAAAACACGCAGGAGAGAAAATAACATGTCAAATAATGCTTTTTTTTTAGTACAAATCCACATACCAAATTTGGTCTCAATCGCGATAAGCGTTAGAAAGTTTTCTCGAAAAAACGATTTCTTTTCAGGACATTTGCATCTCTCTAGCGGCTAAACGAAGCAACTTTGAATAGAGGTAAGTTGGGTTAAATCGTCCTATTTTGGCCTCAGCAATATGTGTTATTTTTTTGTAAAGACCTTTCGGGGACACCCGTATATTTTGCAACTTTTCCAATTAGAAGAATTACAAAAAGTTATGATGTATAAATGTCATCCGTCTTATTTAGAATTCAAATTATGCTCTAAACTTGGTAAACTTCGTAAACTTCGTACATAAACAAATACTCAAACGTAAATGGGCACTGCACTTAAACTCTCTTATTGAAGGAGTTTATTTACTGTTTATTGTTCCGACGATTGTTGTCTTTCAAATTGTATCCTCGAAACCAGTAATGGTTACTAAAACTTTTATGTTCTAAAATAAAATCTACACTAAAAAATATAAGCCTGGTGTTTGGTTTTAATTGTTGCTTTTATACAGGATCATTTTGAAATAAGTACTGATGTTTTAACACGTGATAGCTGACAATAGTCCAACCCCAAATGCAAAAAAATATTTGAAGCTATCACCTGTTAAAATATCAGTACTTATTTCAGAATGACCCTGTATATTTGCTTTTGAAGATATAAATTAATTATGTGCATTGAACTGACTTTTAATTATTTATGTATAATACAATAATAATAATAATAATAACAATAATTTTATTGGTCCCTGCTACACAACAGTAGATAAGACAAGTCATACAAAATAAATATACAATAAAATACACTAAGACATAAAGAAAAATTCGGCACTACAGTTGTAGCGTATCAGTTAAAAATTCACTCACACTATAGTAGCACCTATGACCCAGAAACCTTTTGAGTTCAGATTTAAATGATTTGTACATTAAGATGTTTTTAATTTCATTAGGCACCGGAGAGTTTTCGTATTTTGTTGTTTGGTGTGGATTAATACGCAAATGATTATAGTTACGGGTATTGTAATTATGTATTGACGAGGTGGTTTCAAAGTTGGCAAGGTTCTTTTTTACATAATTAACACATTTAAAAATATATATTGATGGCACGGTTAATATTTTATTGTTTATAAAATATAACTAGCAACTATCAAGTGGTTTAAGATTAAAAATAAGCCGAATTATTCTTTTTTGTTGAACAAATATACTGAATATATCAGTAGCGCAACCCCACACCATCACATTATAGGAAAGATGAGAGTACGCCATCGCATAATAAATATTTAGAAGAGTAGGTTGATCTACACTAACTTTCATTTGTAAAATTGCAAAAAATGCCCTGTTTAGCTTAGCGCAAACATTTCGTATTTGATGAGACCATCTAAGTTTATGATCTAAAACTGTACCAAGAAATTTAGACGTTTCAGCGAACTCATACACAACATTATTAAGGGAAAGAACAAAGTTTTCTGACAATACTTTACGATTATGAAAATGCAAAAAGGACGTTTTTTCTTTATTAACGATAAGGCGATTTTTATGACACCACTCATAAAATTCGGACACAGTTATGGAAACATTATCTAATAGCTCTTCTTCAGTGTCAGCTGAGATTGCAAAAGACGTGTCGTCGGCAAACATAACCACGAGACCCTTCGTTATTGCTGAAGGCAAGTCATTAGACTCTGAAATAAAATTTTAGTATTGCAATTTTAATTAAATTATTTGTTAATTTGTCCTTATGCTTTTACTGAATGATATGTATAGACGTCGACATGTTTTAATGCAGAAAATAATTGGTACTATAACATAATTTGTATCTGTAGCCTTTTGTACTCTTGTAAATATACCCAATAAACAAAAAAGAATTGCAAAATTCTTTTTACATTTGTTGATTTAACAATCAACTAATTTGTATTACTCACATCCAGCATTTTCGCAAAACGGTTGAAGTTTTCCACCATTTACGCAAAAATCGACGTGTCCCGACCTTCCGGCTTCACCATAGTGACCTGCATTAGTATGAATAACATGAACTGCACCTGCGTCTCCGCTATTCAACCTACTCGCCGCTGGAATTAAAGGCCTGGCCGGATCCAGTGCCACTATCCTGTGCATACGAAATAATACGGACCGGGATATCAAACCACAGGTATGTGCACCTATAATATAACAAGTAATGTAACACCATCAGAAAAGTTTATTCAACTTATCTGATTAGTTAATGGTAAATTAAATTGTATGGCAAGAGTGTTTTTGAAATAGGTATCAATATTTTAAGAGGTGATAGCTGACCTTGGTTCAAACAAAATCCGTAAAAACGATGATCCTATCTTCATTTTAAATTTTCGGAAAATGTAGAGAAATTTCTATGTGTATTCTCTTGCCAAAGAACATTTAAATGCGATGATTCATTGTTATTTTCATATTTTATTCAAAAAAAATCTTCACTTTCCAATATAAGAATACCTTTTAATATATTGATACCTATTTCAGAAACGCCTCTTTAAGAGTCAATTAAAACATTCCCCAAATATGATTTATGGATTAATGAATTGAAATATGATAATGATAATGATGATGACAAAGGCATGTTCATTACCCACCTAATGAATGACCAATGCAAGTCAAACGTTCGGTTCTTAAGCCTTTTTCACGAAGAGCCATCAACAAATCTGCCGTGCATTTTCCCACTGCTTTTATATTATGAACAGCGGCTGGATAACATGGAGGTTGGCCAAGAGGGCCCCAATCAACCATCCAAACGTTATAGCTACCATTGTTTATATAGGCTGAAATGACGAAGACAAAAGTCAATTAAGTTATAGATTTTTTCTTAAAAGAGAATACTATTAAGAGATTTGGACTTTGTATAAATTTCAATAAAGATTTTTTAAGAATAAGAATATTTTGGAAATAGAACTTTCAATTTATAATAATATATTTTTAATGCATGATTATTTGAATCGCCCAAAGCTGATTTAGGTTTTCGTGTTCGTAGTTTTGGTACATAAACGTTTAATAACTTATGTAATCAAAATGTCCCAAGATTAAAAGATTTTTATGTATAAAATATGTCTCACCATCTCGCAAAACAGCGATAGGCAAGCCGTCATCTCCTCCAGCATATCCATGAATAATAAATACATCTTCCTTGTTCGAATCCCACTTTGTTTGAATCAACCAGTCCGTTTGCAATGAATCAACAACGTGTTTTTTACCACCAGCATACAAAATATATCTTATATCTGGATCAGGACATACAATTCTTTCGTTTACATGTCTCCACACGCAATCTCTGCGCGTTTGGTTGGATATTGAACGATTGTGCAAGAATAACTCATCTTTTATTGGTGCTACAGCATTAGGCAAGTAGACAAATTGGCATGAACATATTACTGAAAAGAAAATAAAAATATAATTTAAAATGTTTTCTCTGTGTACTTAAATGGAATAGTTTTTGGAAGCATTGTAATGACGCAATACATCTCTAGATAAATGAATATTGTGGAAATGTATACATTCAATAATCTACAGAAATTACTTTAATGAAATAGTCCATTTTGCTTAAAATAATTAAGTAATTTTAGTAAAACTAAGACTAGATATGTATATCTATAATTACCAATTTACATCTGTCAAAATATGTACTGAATTATTTACATTCACTGCAATGTATAAAAACTCCTCGAGAGAAACTGGTCTTCTAGAATCCCTGGTTAATGAATCGGACCACACTTCCGTGCTCATTAAAAGGAATAAATTGATCAATTGCATTTGGATCGGAAATTAAAAAAAAATGGGTCATAGTAGAAATTGAATTACAAAATTCAGCTAGATTGTTTCTCATATCTACTTCGTCGGGAACGACACAAATAAGATGATGTTGGAAAATTGATGTCTTTTGGGATTTCATTGACCTACTTTTTGTTCACAACGATGCCCATTTATAAACATCCACAAAACCCTGATTTTTAATTTTAATAGAGAAAAATGTGAACGCAATACAAACAAGATAATGAAAACGAATGAGCTTTTTCGTAAATGATTATATATAGTCTCCCTCCAGAAAGTCTAGAAAATATGGAAAAATATTTCACTATTATTTGTTATGAAAGTGTTTCATTTTATACCATTAAGCGATATAACATTAAAAGGAAATTAAAAAATTTAAAAATGA
The DNA here is from genome assembly GCA_018397195.1 of Lethrus apterus. Classification (NCBI taxonomy): domain Eukaryota; kingdom Metazoa; phylum Arthropoda; class Insecta; order Coleoptera; family Geotrupidae; genus Lethrus; species Lethrus apterus. The sequence continues at coordinate 11,853 of JAFFZR010026795.1, read as the reverse complement.
TTAGGAGAAAATATTACTGTATTAACAAGTATCACCAGATATGTAATGCTGGTATAACAATGTCAAAAACCAACAGGTTACAAGAAATTTAAAATGATGCTTTTGAGTTCCCACATACATTAAAGAGTATCAGTTTAAAAATGTGTTTTCAAATAAATATTGATTTTGTTTTATTTAGTACTAGTAAATCAAATACTTAACTATTTATGGTAACTAGTAATAACATTAAAATTAATTATCAACAAGGCAAATTATATTACCATGGAATTTAAAAATAAAATAACACCACAAAATATAATTTCAATCCTAACAAGTAATACACAAAATAAATACTTACAAGCATAGAAGGGTAATAAAAATCCTACAATTCGCCAACAAAAGTTAACCGTCATGGCTCTATAACATCAAGTTATCACCAGCTAACTATTAAATTAAAATTTCACACCAATAAACTCAACTATATATGTCGCAAAGTTTAAATTTTATTCACACTTGGAAATCAATATTGGCAAATATCTATCATCGATCGATCAACTGCAAATTAATTTAAAATTGCTTCCATAATACTTCGCAAATCAGTTTTTTTGAAAGGATTTTATCATATGGCTAAAAACAATTAACTATGGATAATTATTGGTCATTACATACTCGTAACTAAAACTTTCTTCCCGCGTCTCATCTTCATTCTTCCATATAAAGAAGTACTGTTAGTTAAACGAGCTCGGAGTGAATAATAATTTTGTTATTTACTGGGAAATTTATGATACGAGTCATAAATTTGAAAAAAGGAGAAAAAATGTAGGTGAACGTCAACGTGATACTTTTCGTGGATAATATTAACCATAAATATTTGTGTACAGAACAATTAGCAATATGCAAATAACAGTCGTTCCCATTCTAACAAGCTATTACAGAAAATTAAGATTAATTACCATAACAGATGTGTGTGTTCTGCCATTTTTTTTTAAAGAAAAACCCATATTAATGAAAGTTGTGTGATGCCGTTCCTTCCGGAAAGAAATAATTTTCATTATAACAATCATTTTTTATATGTTTTGTGTCAATGTAATTTTCATTTTTTATTTTATAAGAACGATCCTTAAAATTAGCAAATATTCAATTGGTTTTCGTAGCACTCTATAAATTCAGTTTGACACGTTTTAGTATTTTATTTTTGGATTCAAGAAAGTAGTCCATACTCTTTTATTATAAGTGAGGGCTGATTCTGGAATCATATATGGCAAATGGAACACAATTTGCATAACGTTATCTATGCCTTTCTGCTCTCAATCGCAAACTACATGACGTACCGCAGGGGTCAACTTTGGGGCTACTTCTCTTTACGTTAAGGGCTTTTGATTATAGATCAATTATTCTCAAGCCGCGCTCCCTCCTCGAACAATTTTTATATCCAGCACTGTTTTGTTGTTACACCAATGAAGTGTAATTTATAGAATTCAAGATACTCTCGTCTTACGAAATTCAAAATATTTTATATCAAAAAACACAAAATAGTGTATGCTATTTTATGAAGTAGGTATGTGTTATTGAATTCAATTTTCTTAATATTCCCTTATCTTGCGTAGCGCTGCGGTTATGAATACACGATGTTTTTAATATTAAATACTCGACGAGGAAAAATTTGTTTTGGTTAAGAACTTGAATCGTTCTAGAACAGTTCCCGACATGCCGATGCGCTGTGTTAAAAAGTGTTTTGGTTTTCTCCGAATCGATTATGAACGGAGTGTATCCTGTTCGGGTTATACCTGATAATCGATTCAGAACCGATGAAGCAGTAACAATTTAGAAAGAGGTACTTCTAAATTGTCTTAAACTGTCAAACTGAACAATTTCTTCTCTTTTTAGTAAAAAATCTTTTCAAATATTTATTATTCTTATATTAAAGATATACCAAAAATTACCAGAAAATACCAGTCCGCATAAATAGCATAAATGTTTAGTTGCAAATATCACGCTAGTAAATTGTCAAAATGGTATAACATAACATAACCTAATATTTTAAACGAGGTGTTTACACGTGTTTTTTTGAAATGGCAGGTCCGGAAAAGCGACGCGCTGTAAAAAAGGAATCATCGGAATCATCGGAATCCTCACAAGACAGTGAAGTGGATAGTTATAATGGCCAAGAGGTTGTATTTAAAAAAAATATATGTACAACTAGAACTAAAGTATATGTTGTAGGAAATTCAAGCAGATTTTGAAGGCAGAAATCCAGAGGGACAGGACTTTCATGGCATTAAACAATTGTTAAAGCAAGTTTTCTTAAAAGCTCATGTAGATTTGTCACAACTGGCTGATATGTTAATTGCACAGTCCGGTATCGGCAGTGTATTAAAGCAGAGTTCTTATGATGACGAAGCTGAAGATGAAGATGATGCTATGTCCTCAGCTTTAGATGTTTTTGGAATAACTAGTTTGATTAATTTATCATCCAATAAGGTATGTTTTGTCACTAATAATTTATAAAATGCATCATAAATGTTACAATATTGGTTTAATTGTAGGAAACACCATGTGTACAACAAATATTTTCCATTATTTCAGAATTATCAAAGGAACATGCAGATCACGAGGTTCAACAAGAAGTAAACAATATATTAACAAAATCCAAAAAATTAGGGTTATTAATAAACGAACGATTTATAAATATTCCTCCAAAGATTTCCGATCCTCTTTTAACATCTTTGATGGGTGAAATAGACAGAATGAAGAAAAAGGACACATCCTATGATTTTGAATATCTTTTGATGATTTGTAAGCTTCACAAACCTAAAGGTAATAAGAGTGATGTAGTATTTTCTAATGCGGAAGAACAAATTTTTAACAACGAAGCCAAAATAAATTTTGAATTTAATGTAACGGCTGAATCAGATACGTCAGTTGGTGGTAAATGGACAGAAGATGATGTAGAAATGATTCCATACAGGCGTATATTATTCATTGACGGGAAAAAATTTAATAACATTGTGCAACAAGTTAAGGTTTATGTAGCTTAAAGTACAATAAATTCTATTTTATTTGTGTTGCTTACAATTTTTTTAACATATACTTACTGATCAAGTTAATTTCTAGTTAACATTGTAAAACAAAACTCGACACTTTTTTAATTTTTATGCAGAAATCAAAACAGTAATTAAGGCAGTATTGACCTCTGGAATCCACTATAACAATTTATTAATTTTATTTACATTTTCTCGAAATATTCATATATACTTTTATCTTTTTTATTCTTGCTTTTGTATAACTGATTACCATGTTAGCAATTGTTGATAAGTCTAATAATAAAATATTTTACCAAGTATAATATTAATAGGTGAGAACAACCTTATCTTAAATGAAATTTCCAAAAACGACGGCAGAAAATCTTGGAACATGATCGAATATTAGGATTTTATTTTACATTTATGCTTTGATTGGTGAAATATTCTTGGTTCTAAAATAAAATACTGTACACTTAAACTTTTTTATTGGATGATACCTCGAGATAAAAAAATAAATTTGTACCGTACATTAACTAGGACAGATTCTAAATGAATCGAGAAATTTGTATGGTAAAATCGTTTTTGCTAAAATACATATTTATCTTTTTTTTTTTTTTCCTTTTCTTGAGTGTGCAACCAATTAAAACGCAAGTTGTGTAATAAAATATATTTATTACGACACACAATATTAAAAAATATAAAGATGTGTTTCGCAATCTTCTTCGG
>JAFFZR010026794.1:0-14673 GCA_018397195.1 Lethrus apterus | reverse complement strand
TTAAGATAAATAAGTAATAGGTATAAATTTTGCCAACGTGGTTATCGCAGTTGTCTAATGAAAACAAATGCAACTGAGAATTTACTCAAATGATTGATTTCATGTCAACTAATTGTTAGTCAATGTTTGAATTATGTTGTCTCTAGAGCAAAGAATTTATTTAGTGAAATGCTACGGTATCTGTGAAGTATAATATCGCTATGCAATTGTACTTTTAAATAGGAAATATCCGGGAGTATATGTTCCTGTAAATTGTGTTCGAGAATTAGTAAGGAAGTTTGATAGAAGAGGCAGTGTAACAGATTTTAAGAAGCTACATTGATCGCTCTTGATTCTGTAAGAACTTTCCCAAAGAAATCGTTACGACAAAGGCAAAGAGATCTTTCTATCAGTATAAGCCACTTACAGAGAATTCTATCAAAAAATAAAATTCATCCTTACAAACCGGTGAGACTGCATAAACTTGAAATAGGCGACGATGAACTTCGTTTAGAATTTTGTTTGTTGATGAGAGAACGGATTATGATGGACAGATATTTTTACATAAACATTGTTTTCTCGGATGAAGCAACATTCACAACAAATGGAGTCGTTAGCACCCAAAATGGTAGGTATTGGTCGAAAGAAAATCCAAATTTTCAAATAATAACAAATAGCCAGCGATACAAAAATGTTAATGTTTGGTGTGCGGTACTGTACAATAAAATTATTGGTCATTATTTTTTCAACGGAACTGTAAATCAGAATACATACATAGAAATGTTGGAAAACTTCTTCCTTCCTGCTCTAGATGAGGTAAACTTGCAGAAGAGACAGGCGCTTCATTTTCAACAGGACGGTTGTCCAACAATTCGAGTTAGGGAGTGGTTAAATAGACATTTTCATAATGAATGGATTGGACAGTTCGGTCCTATTAGATGGCCTCCTCGCTCTCCAGACATTACACCATTAGACTTTTTTTATGGGGATATCTTACGCGTATGATTTGTAGGATGATGAAAATATTTTAAGACAGAAAATTACAGAAGCTGTAGCGGACATAAATGGAGATACCATTCACCTAGTGGTCGAAAAGTTTAGAGCAGTTGTTGAAAAATGTGTAACACTAGAAGGGCAACATGTAGAATAAGTTTTCTTTGTCTTTGTGTATTGTAAAAATTGTGTAATAAATTGTAACCACCCTTCTTCAAATCTGTTACACTGCCTGTTCTATCAAACTTCCTTACTAATTCTCGAACACATTTTACAGAAACTTATACTCCCGGATATTTCCTATTAAAAAGTTCAATTGCATAGCGATATGATACTTCACCGAAACCGTAGTATTTCACTAAATAAATTCATTGCTCTAGAGACAACATAATTCAAACATTGACTAACAATTAGTTGACATGAAATAAATCATTTGAATAAATTCTCAGTTGCATTTGTTTCCATTAGACAACTGAGATAACCACGTTGGCAAAATTTATATCTATTATTTATCTCAATAAAGATAAAAAAATCAACTTTGAAATGCAACGTTCAGATTAGATATGTGAGCTTCTATTGAAATTTCAAACATCTTTTCACAGTAATACTTATACTTTCCTTTCAAATAAACGGTACTTTATTCTTAACCAAATTTCACGTTGTTCGTTTTCTAACCAGCCTGTATGTTGTGACTGAGGACTTGCTAGATAGAACAAAGGTTTTTATGAAGAATGACTGTTCCTAAAATGCGAAATAAGGATGTTTACAAGTATAGTTAGGCCCATCCGGGGACGCACTGTATATTTGTGATATGTATGGGTTTAATATTATCTTCTAGTGTTGTAGTCACTAAATTCGATTAGTTAGTATGTCAAGTGCAGTGTTCGTTTGTTGTTTCTCATTTATCGGGTTTCATATATATTTTGTTTACTGATGCCTTTGATGTCCTATTATTTTCCAGCAGTTCGTTGTGAAAGACTATATCTTATATACAAGTGTAAATTTTAATTTGTTACACTAAACTAAAAATATAGACAGCTACAAGAAAACGGCACATTTTTATTAGTTGATTGTATCTAGCAAGGCTAAGGACATTTAAAAACTTTAAAAAGTGGTCCCCGACATAGGCAATAGAGGGCCAAATTAAAATTTACATCTTTACAATTGTTCATAACATTTTGAATAAACTAGTGATTCATAATAATGTAGTTTTGTTACCTTTATCAGCTTTCTTGTACAAATAAATATTGTGAAATTTATTGCATTTGTACTTGCCCCGTTTGTATATGGCATATATCGATGAGAAACTTGCCGGAAACAACCACATCATAATTATTAGAAAACTTAGAACAAGCTACTATTTCTTCAGAAGAATTAAATTTATTATCTCTTCAAAATAACAAAAACAATTTTAAGATTATTAAAATGTTTCAATTTCAACTAAATCTTACAGATACATTATTGTATTGATTTTAAAACGACCTATAAAACAAAAATCATATATTGTGCTCCAAAAGTAAACATTTTATAATAAAATAGCGTATAGAATTATCTTAATAGAAAATATTACATAAAATGTGTTGATGACTCCTTATAAAATTAGTACAACAAACATTTTTTTTGTTGTCCTCACTTGACTTTCTCATAATAAGGAAGTGTCACACACAGAAGGTTAAAGGTGACAAATGATAACATGTGAAGAGGCTGCAATGCCAATGCTATCAACAACAATGTATATATTTGAATAATTATGAATAACATAGAAGATGCCATATGTACGAATATCAAGATATTTATTATGATCATAGCAATCCAGAACAGTTGGGAACACTGACTGTCTCAGAAGTCAAAGTTAAAATAGCCAAAGCCAAAGCTTCAATTGAATATAAAAAGGCACAGGTTCAGGATTGTAAATCAAAGATTTCAAAGAACAGATTTTCAGTATCTTATTGAAAGTGGAACAATTACCATGCTTTCAAAATCTGGTTAATCAGTTAATAAACTTATACCAAATTCTTTCAATTTATCTATCAGGGATTTGCAAAGAAATATTTTATTTTTCACTATCAATAACTTTTTTTATGGTGTGACAGTAATTGTGACATATTTTAATTTAAAGAATTTTCGGAATTCTTAAGGCACGTTTTCCTCCACGGTCGCCAGTCGCCGACGACTGCGACCGTGTTTTCTCGGCTCACAACATTTAAAAATGTGTGTCAAAAATTTTATTGCTGCTGCTAAATTATCAAGCAGAGGAGGAAAATTTACTTCTTCTTTAAATTTGAAAAGTGAAAAAAAAAGGAAAAAAATATTACCCTCGTTTAAGCGGGGAAAATTAGGAGGATTTCAATCAATATTGTGGAGGAAAACGTGCCTTTAGCAAATCCTACCCTGGTCAATAAATGGTGAGAACTTCATAAAGGAGTTTCGCAAGTTTACAAAAATTTGATTACAAATGTGAGTTAAATATTTGACATTTTTTTGCAGACTAACACAGTATGCCGAAATATACAAACTGAAATGTTAAAAAACATAAAATTAAAATTGAGAATTAACCTCACGATGACGTGGACCAATGATATTTTAAAACTAAGACCACATGCACCAATCAGAACAATTTTATACTGAAAAGATTACATGGTGCTTTTCTTGCCACTACATCATAGTTTTTGACTTAGTAACCATGACAACTTAAAAATACATTAAATGTCATTTTGACAAACGTCAATGTTATAATTCATTCAGTTAATTCTCCAACCAAAGATCATTCGTACTCAACTTTTGTCTGGCATGATTTTCATTTATTCGCAGTGGCAATTAAACTTGACCAATTTCTTTGGAAAAGAGCCCTCGCGCTGCTGTAAATTGGTCTCGTTTAATTGCCACTGCTCATAAATGAAAATCTTTCCGACAAAAATTGAGTACTCATTATCTTACGTATGAAAGGACTGTAAACTAACTACTCAATTACATACCTTCTTCGAAATTTGATTTACAATTTTATGAATTTATAAATAATAATAAAATACATGTGCAATAATAAAACAACAGAAAAAATATGAGATCAGGGCCGCCACGTGCGGGTGTGCCCTGCACAAAGGCGCCTCATCGACAGGGCGCCGTGTCGCCATGCTAATATGATTTTTTGAAATTAATGGGCGCTAAAATTTAATTTGTACAAAAGCGCCTCTTACCCACGCGGCAGCTCTGCACGAGATGCAATGAAGATTACATTCTGCAAAAATTGTCATAAATACCATGTAAAATAATATTTTTCCTGTGACTAAAACATTGATTGGTCAACATAATGAACTATAATTCATTGATCCTGATTATATGTTTAAATTTTGTTAAACTAAACGCCCTTTGCTTTATTTTTAAACATAAAAAACAAATTGTAAGGCTTTATATTTTACAAAAGCAAATGATGTTTAAATATCAACCACACTAGCGACAATTAACATGTGCAGTAAGCAACAGATACATGCTGTGCTAGTATAGAGTATATTTAACCTGCTTGAGCCATCCGACAACACTAGTAACTTTGCTTGTGACTTCTGGAGGAACTTCAATGTTGTGTTCTTCGACTAAAGAACTCCACTTAGCTCGTAAAGCAGCTTGTGCTGCAAAGCTCGCCATGATATCCTTAGCACACACAAATCAATAGAATATTATGAGTTAGAATGGGTTATTTATGGGTTTGTCTTTATCAAACATTTGCCAAAAACGACTTAATTACAAATTAGTTTACTGATAAATTAAAGACAATCTACCTGAAAGCGATTCCTCCTAGATTGTACTTTTCGGTAATCTCTTCATTCATTCACTTATCGCGAGGTTTCATTGAAAATTTCGTAATTTACCCGCATTCGGTAGACTGGGTCATGAGCATTTGATATTCAGGTTTGACAGCCACACTTGGTCCGGGTGAAAACGAGGTGTCGCAGTGATATTTAAATAACATTGAGGAGTTCGTTATGCAATTTTGCTACGTATCTAAGCGAACGATCAAGGAAAACCACATCGCCAAGCTTTCTTTAGATTTTTAATTACGGCACTTGAAAATCAAATTTTTCTGCAGTATCACACCGACATCTAATTGCTGTCAATAAAATTAGTTTGACGTTTTTACTTCAGTGGCGACACCTTATGGCATCTACACAAATTATCTATTGATATTTGGGGAATCAACGGTCCTAAAACGTAATCAGTGGTCCTAAACATTTTTGGCCGTAGTAACCACAAGACCAATGTTTATTGTCTCACAGAAATAATATATTAAATTACTTATTTTTCTAAATAGTAATTCATAATTCTCGTCGTCTTATTTCGTATGATTTATTTTAGTATAGAAACCAAGTAAAATAGAATTATTACAATACAATTATTTATAACTATAACATTAGTTTTATGATTAAATTTACAAAATCTCTTAATATATTTAATTAATTCAACTTAGTCAATAATAATTTTGTAAATGTTTGTAGAAATACCAAGATATCCTTATATTAAGGCGAGCCATTCAAATTATCCTGACTTTTGGACATTTGATCCATAACGTATTTTGTGTCTGCTTCTTCTGCTGAGTCTTCATCTCTATAAATATCGCCTACGCAACTTGTTGCGCACAGTTTTGACTATTCATAATAATAATATTAGTACTTTACTAGTCATCCATGTATTATAAATTCGCAATTTACCTTTTCTTTACATTCTGCAACCATCGTTTTTGGACATTCAGCAAAAACTACAGTGTTTACATTATGGTAGACTTTATTATCTGTGCCTTCTTCATCATAACTCTTATAACAGATAAGTGAACACAAGGATACCATTATAACAAACGGATACGTAATGAAAAAAATCACGTTCATACAAAATTCCGTTGTCCTATAAACAACAAAAATATTTTCAAAGAATCAAAATAGTTTATCTTAATTAACAGTTTAGAAAAATACAATAATTTTTGTTGTCAGCCAAATAATAATTCTTTACCTGAAAGTTCAAGAAAAAACATGCTTATACCTTGATAATGCACGTACGGTCCGTTTTCTTGATTGTGGATGCACAGGCCATCCGGCAATGTCATAAATAACGGGCATATCAGCCAATTCGACTTCCTGATATTTTTTCATAGGTCTTGGTAGATCTACTAGTGTACCCATGCCAAACATTCCGATTTTCGTTGATATAAACAGTCCCAGTAAAGCTTTGGTTAATCCGAGCAAAAGCAGAATGATTAAAATTCCAATAGATGTAACCAAGATAAGCATTCCCATACTTAAATGTTGCATGCCCTCATGCATGTCTGAGTCTACTTCGCAACCGCGTTCCGAACGCCGTCCCGTCAGAGCTTGAACTTTTTCATCGAACCCACCCATTGTATAACTCAGAAATATTACAATAAAGTATAATTTTAATGTAAACATTTACAAGAAATATATAAAATACGTTTTGTCAAAAATGTGACAGTTGACACAAATAATTTAACATATTTCATCTTCATAATCATTTCTAGTACAATTTTTCTCCGAGTAAGTCTTGGCTGATATTTACGAGAATGTTCAGTGCCCTAAAAGTTTAAAGGCTCCCCTTCAACATCTATATTATACTATAAAACCCAAATAAAAAATAGTATTTGCTGATGATTTTAATAAAACTGATAGTATAACAGGAGTGAGCAGTTGAAAGGCCATTCATACAATATAAATCAGACATCTACATAAAGGTAACATCATGGTAAATGTTGTATAAACACATATATACAGGTGATAGTTGACATTACATTTACATTACATAATGTAAATCTGCAAAAATGACGGTCCTATCTTGAATTAAAATTTTTGAAAATTTTTGTAATTTTCTTAGTGGGCATACGTTCTCGCTCCGTACCTGCGCTCATTCAAATGTGCCGCCAGTGTGCGCTAGTTACACTACATCAAGTGTTGCCACCGCGTTGACATATTGATCCATACGTAACATAACCATTAAATGTGAGATTTTTTAGAAGAAAATGCTTGTCGTATTTGTTTAAACTATATCAAAACAATGTTCTGTTGTAATGAAGTTGTACGAGTTAGATATATTACGCTGTTATTTTATCTTCCAACGTCTAATTGCTTAATTACACCGTTTTAATAAAGTATTTAATGTTGGACACCAAATGGGCAACTAATTTCACATCTAAAAGGGTATGTAATTTTGTATATTTTCATCATTAAATTATTATAGTACAACATAAAAAGTCAGATATAAATATCGTTTCCAGGCTACAGTTTTCCAAATCAACATACATGGTTCAAAAGGTGAATTTATGTTGTCACATTGCTTGTCATGTGCTGCTTTCATTTTGCCGTTTGTCTCATCTCAGTTATATGAGCTCTATTAGCTCTAAACTGAGCTAATAGAGCTCATCAATTGTATAAATGGAACTGTTTGCTCAGTCTTTACACATTTATACTGTTAATCAACGGTTAATCTGTCAATGTTTCCTAACCTACACCTTTTGGTTTAAATAATAAATGATAATCTGCCAATACAAGATGCATTCACTAAATAGAGACAAGTATATTGTGCAGGTAAATAGATGTGAATGTAGAATTGTAGCAATAAGTACATCAAACAGAATGAATTTGATTTTATTTTAGTGTTTTGATGACAGATCATTACTCATCCTTCACTAGTCCTCTTAATTTCGTAACGTATTTAAAAAAAAAAAAAATGGAAATTAAAGACAAAATAACCTGTAAACTTTAAACCTAACCAAACTTTTTGTCTCCCACTTGCTAATCCGCACTCACTTATCTGAACATAGTTTGAAAATGCTCACCAGGCTCACATGAAACTCACTTAATTGATCTGAGCTGAAATGAATAGAACGGTCGCTTAAGCGAGTCTAAATAAGTGAGGTGAGAATCCCTGAGATTTTATGCAAATGGAAAGCAGCATATGTCGTAAAATTTGTAATTTTTCGTAACTTGCATATTTATATTTTTACAAGCGTTTATAATTACGGTCAATTTATTACTTTTTCTAGAAAATCCTTCATAACATTTGTACGTTGTACTGGTAAATGTACCTTGCAAAAAAATGTACTTGTTCTTTTAGGTTAACTGCATGTCATAAATCATTCATTGTTAAAAATTACAGTTAACTTTTACTATTTAAAAAGGAGCGTCAGAATGAACTTGCAAATAAATAAATGTGACTTTTTAACAAAAAAATAATAAATAAATAAAAGGCCCTTATAAAATAATTCAATTGTTAGTTCAATTTTTTATTTGACGAAATATTGAGGATTAATTCGCAAATTATTACAATAAGAAACTTTCACCAATAATAAATTGTCTTACTTTCTCCTGTTGTGTATTTAAATAATTTCGTACGAGAATAGAATATGAAATAAATATAATGTGTCAATTAATTCGTTGTGTCAACTAAGCTATCGAAAAAATGTTTAAGGATTAGATGTACCTAGTTAATAATTAGACGCACATTTTAAAAATATTTTTCAAGTGTAAATATAGGATATTCAAGTAACTTGAGGCAGATCAAACGTATACTTTTTTAAACAGAACACGATATATATTTAAATTTGCTTTAAAAATGTAAGAAAAAAAGTATAAATTACAAGAACACTATTTTTGAAAATAAAGATCTAAACTGACATCTAAATTTTCTCAAATATTATAAAATTGCTTGGTTACCAGGTTTAGATTTTAGAAAACTCATGTGAATACAAAATTTTTCAAAAAATTAAAATTGTATATTTTTCATTTCTAGATACCCCACTAACAAATTAAGCATCTTAATATTTTATTTCATAATTAAATTAACCAAGCAATCGACTAAGACATCCAAGGATTAGTAAATCTGTTGTTAACACTTTTAACATTTATAAAGTGACGAACTCATAGAAACTAAAAATTCTTTAGAAAACGTCAAAATGCATCTTTTTAAGAAATGTTAAAAAATATACGGAAGTGAATTTAACAAATTCATATCCAATGTTAAAATACGTGCAGTGAAGAAGGTAATTCAAAAAAAAAAAAAAAAATTATATGTGCATGTGTTGTTAATAAATAATTCATATAAATATAGTATGATGTGTATCGTTTATCTGCTATACTTTCGCTTCAGGAAGAGATAAATAATTAAGGGCTTCTTTTATGTTTACCCACAAGTAAAAATCGCCACGTGCCATATGGCGCTAACAAAAGAATTTTTTATTTATTTTATACCTTCCGCTTTCAGTTTCGTAGGCTGCTGTCGCCATAAAAAAGTTTATCATAATGTGTGTCTAGGTGGAAACGCACGTGCTGTTTTTTACGACGCTATCTCAACAAAAATTAAAAGCTTTGTGTGGATTTTTTGTTGAAGATTTCCGATTGCTGAAATTCAATATTTTCGCATCTGTTCGTTCGATGCGTGGGTTACTTCCTTATTTCGTACGAGATCGGGGTTTTCAAACTTCCATATGTGATTTCAGATTTAGTATTACATAATAATATACAGGCTGGGATTAAAGTATCGAATATTTAAAAAAAAAGCGAACTCAACCGGTTTTTTTTTTTTAATACACATTAATATGTGCGATTCACCTTCCGACTTTCATTTCTTTTGTAGTTATGATGTCATCACAAAAAATTTAAATTACAACATACATTTTTTTTAGTGGAATTCGATACTGATTTTTCTACCCTTTATGAATATTGATATTATCCTAGATAACAAATAATTCAGACCATGAACGGTACGTAACTTTATGACAATATTATGACTTTTTTGCACGGCCATAAAGGGTAGAAACATCGCTATCGGATTCCACTAAAAAAAATGTATGTCGTCATTCAAATTTTTTTCATAACTACAAAACAAATGAAAGTCGACAGGTGAATCGCACATATAGAGAATGTGCTATTGATAAAAAAAAACACAAATAGGTACCATCATCTCTATTGAAGGAAATAAATGAATTTTTAATTCCTGACGTGGCACATGAAAATTGTGATTCTCGGTCATTATCATAAATAAAAAAATCATGAATTATGCAACTAAAATTATTTTTTATTCGAAACTACTTTACACTACTACTTTACATTTAAAAAAAAATACAAATGATCGAACATCTATTTTTAAAGAATGTGCCACGTACGCCTCTGCATATTTTGGAGTTTGATTTGCACATGTTCGTATCAGCTGTGGCCGAAGCTTGACCGTCTTCCGCGGCCTCTGAGCGTGACGTCACAGGTGAATGACTCGCTGACGTCACGTTAGTTCAATGGCAAATCGCGACCCAGATCTTTCAAAGGCAACTCCACCATTCGAATATATTGCAAGTCAATATTTAATATTAAAGCGGCAAAAATCATTGTATGCGTGCAAATTTCGAATTGACGCGGTTAAATTGTTCCGACCCGTGGAAAATGGCCAAAGATTATAAAAGTACATCATCTTTTAAAATTAAATGGGCAATTTTTTAGTTTAATTATTACCGTTATTTTCATTACAAAATTTTCATATTTAAAAAACCTATGCGACCCACAGTTTGGGAAACGCTGATTGTCCCAGTTTTATCAATAAATTAATTTATCCATAAAACTTGCATCCTCGCTTGTCAACTAATTTGTTTTCGAATTTAAAATATGTCATTATATACGAGGATATTTATGCAAATTAAATTTAAAATAGAAAGCAAATTCTTGCAGTATTTCTTTTCACTGTCTATCAGCGAAGAAACTGTGCCGATATCTCTGAACACAATGTATTCCGAAGCTTTCACCAGCAATGTTTTTATTTTGTTCCAGATTATACTATAAACGAAGTGTATTTGAAGTAGGTTTTCAGAGCGTTTTTTTTAGGTTGTTCTTTCGAAATAGTTCTCAAAGATTGTACGATTTAAATCGATCATAATGTGTAAATAAAGAAAGTTTTAAATTCATTCATAATTTCCGGTAATGTTTTACATTTTATAATTTTGCAAGGTTGTCTATGTAAATCATCGTCAATGCAACACTTCTTTCTGGCTCAGGAATTATTGTTGAAAAAAATTTTTTTTTGCAATTTTAAATAAAGAGGTTCATAAAGTGGCATCAAATTCCCTCCTCATTAACTCAGAACATTTCCTTTTTTTTTACCTTTTCTAACTTATTATTTTTCGCTTGTAATTTTTAATTCGTATTGACATAGTTTTCTTTCTCTTAATAAAACGCCGAAATATTTTGAAAAATACTGTATTTTTCCAAACACCAAAAATATCCTATATTTAGCATTTCATATTTACAACTCACATTATTTATTTATTTATTTTTGCCCTTGAGTTGTAGTTTTTTATAGTATTCCTTCATTATCGCCCCATCATCAGTTAACCAAGAGCAATATTTGTCTTTCAATACTTTACTATCTTGTTCCTTTCTTCAGTCTTTCGATTATTTTCTGACAATTCTGCGCCATATTTCTAGCATAGATTTAAATAAAATTAAAAAAATTGCCATGTACGTTTTCCCACAGAATTGTTATCAAAAGTTTTTGTAGCAAAAATTTTTCAAAATTTCTAACTATTTTGTTCACAAAAAAATATATAATTAGAAACCAATGAAGGAACTTCTTGTTATGTTATCTTAATTTGAAATTTACAGTTTACAGACAAAAAGAATATAATCCCAAAAAGTTCAATGAAGTTGCCAACATAGTGTCGTTAACGATAAATTAATAATATAGCGAAACTCTCAAATTGACATTTTGCTAATCTTTAGAGACGTCACACGTGGTTTGATCATTGTCATTCTTAGTTGGGTCGTTAACCGGTTGATTATTGCAATTGAGTGATAGAACTTACACGTATAAGCATTTAACGAGGGTCGTTATGCCCCAACAATTCATTTTAAACATTGTGCATAATAATGTTACGTATTCAGTTCGATTTAATGTTTCACTAATAGTTTCCAATAACTGCTTTATATTGACAATATACAGATTTGCTTTAGATTTAGATCTTAGGGTTGAAGTTTTCATTATAAAATCCATAATTGGAAGCAATATTCCTCTGTTCCCATAACAGCAGTTTTTTCTTTACGATACTTAAATTGTCCAAGCAACATAGCAAATAAATTTGAATTCAAACTTCTTCACTTTCTCTGCACCATCTGAGTTACGTAGGTCGCTGCTGGGACACCTGTATATTAGTTATAATTGCTATAAATAAAAATCTGCAAAATAAAATAAATAAATAAAAGTTCAAATGAAGACGAAGAAAGGACGCCAAACAAACAAGAAATTTACATCTATTTACATTAGGAATTTAACACGCTAATTTTTTCACTCTAAATATTAATGGTTGCTGATTTGAGTTTATAAGTAGGTCTTTTTAGTGAAAAAATTAATATATATGACACTTGCCATTTCGCACATTTTTTTTCCATGCACGACAAGCATCACACAAATATCAACGTCGTTGTTTAAAGGATGAAATGTCGTATATTTCTATGAGAGAAATTTAACAATAATTGAAAGTTTGCAAAACGAGTGGAGAAGCAAAAATAAATAATCTGTTTTAATTATTTTAGATGGTTGATGAAGAGAAGACGTTAAGAACACAGTAAATTAAATATAAAATTATTGTATCTGGAAAAATATAATAATCATTATTTGTGTGAATAATAAATTTTAACATAAAACTGCGTCCAATTGACTAGAGTCAGAGTGGCTTTGCAACTTATACACTATGGTAACATTTATTGCATAATATCATACGTGAATAATTTAAATTAGAAACACAGAAAGCAGCAACAAAAAACAAAAAAGTTTCACAAGCTATGCAAACTATTATACATTATCATGTGAGTTAGTTATTCGATAATTACATAAAAAATATTTACATATTTAACTTGAACTTGGAATGAACTGTTGCTTGCCAAGTACACACTGCATTACCCAACAAATGTTAATTGTTGGCAATGGTGGTATTTTTTCTTAATGGTTTTTATGTGTTTATATAACATTAAAAAACCAACTAGTCAATGTGAATATGCCATAAATTAATAATATTAATGCGAATTGAATGTGCAGTTTCAAGAGTCTGAAGAAACATGAACTTTTAGCCTCCTTTAGATCAACTGTATTTTGCCTAAAATATATTTTCTTGATTATTATTTGTTTATTTTTGAAACAAAACTTAAATTATATGCTGAAAATAATAAGCTACGAGATGTAAAGGGAGAAAGATCTATCCTTACAACAATCTCACAACTAAATACGAAATACGAAAGAAAATAAGCGTAAACCCTAAGAAAGAAAAATAAAAAAGTCAGTCAGTCATGGAAAATGGGACAAAGAATTAGGATAAAAATATAATGATTAAATTTACAGGAATTATTTGAGAAAGTTAACATGGAAATTTTAATACATTCAGAAACTAAGAAAAAATGATAACAAGACAACGAAAAATCATATAATGCTATACAGTGGAGTAAAAAAGACTGAAAGGGCGAAGGAAGAAGTATTATACATAAACAAATTAAACCAGAAAATTTATAATTTATCTCGGCAAGAATAATGTATTGGACATGCGAACAAAGATACGAAATTAAATAAAATCATCGGACCTAATCGGTTTATTAAATTTACAATGCTTGTCAGTTAATAATTATAAATTGGTTTCTAATTTGAAGTATATTTTGGAAAAAACAGGTTTTTTTTCAAGACGCCCATGGCGCCTCTTCATAAATATATCGCAGATTTTTACAGATTGATTACTGTTTTATACTAAACATGTTATTAGAAAGCTTTACATTAAGACATTTTCTCTGAAAATATGATAGATATTTTCACTGTCTCATAAATGAAAGTAATTTTAGAAAACATTTTAATCAAATAAATACTTCTTGTAACTTTTTATGTACCTACATATACAGAGGAATTAAAACGGTTTTTAATTTCTACAGGGTTGTCATTAATGTTTTAAGTCACGTGACTAATTCGCTAAATTTGATAAATTTTCAATTATTATTTTAATTGCACTTAACTTTCTACTAGTAATGAAAAATGATAGATTGATAGATTGACTCCATATTTATTAATTAATACAGCCTGTTCACGGGAATATTCTACAGTAGCTAACTTTTTTATTTAAAGATATACAAACTTGGTTAAATGGACAAAGTTTAAGTACCTTGCAATGCGCATTTCGCGCAATAAATTATAAAACAAAAGAACATCGCGTTGCTAAGATACAAGCATAACGATTAATTTTTTAAATTGAACATCCTGTATATTTTTATATTTTTAAGTTGTTCTCGTTACCTACTATAATTAATTATAAGACAATTTTTCTCTAAAGCAGCTATTAAAAGAGTTTTAGAGAAAATAATTTTGCAAATTTCATTATAATAATTAAAATAGTGGTAAATAAATAATTTATAATCATTTATTATTATTATTGATGTGAGATGCATATTGATGCAGTCCGAAGGATAAAAAAATATTCATAAAACAAATTATTGCAAGGGGAGGATCGATAAGAACAGTTCTTTTGCTTTTTGATTTTTATTATTTTTTTAACTCCTTAACTAGCGATCCTAGAAAAAATTGTTTTATAATTAATTATAGCTGGCAACCAGAGAAACTTAAAAATGTAAAATTATACAGGGTGTTAAATTTAAAAAATTAATCGTTATGCTTATATCTTAGCAACGAAACATTCTT
>JAFFZR010026793.1:0-14812 GCA_018397195.1 Lethrus apterus | reverse complement strand
TGGCCTTCCGACCGACTATTATTCTGATTAGGTTTTCCACGTTCCCCTAATCCTTGTAGCGTATACTGGAATAGGCTTTAACATCTGTAGGACGGTCCACTATGAGTTCCATATAAAAAATTATAACTTTATGTCAACTCGAATTTGGAGAACTTTTTCAAAAAACTAACAAAGCCACTGTATTCTTATCAAAAAAGTACCTGAAGAACGTGGACATTATTTTCCTTCATTTTTCCAAATAAGCAAGATATGGCCATAAAACGAAAACTGAAAAAAACGAATTTTTGCGCATAACTCGAAAACAAAAGACGATAGCCAACTTTGGTTTTCACCATTGAATTTTTCTCCAAAAAAGCGATCGAGGACGGTAGGGTAATTTTGTGTATCTCTTATGGTTATCGAAATTCCCTATTAAAACATCGAAATTTGCCCACCCTGAACATTTGATTAGATTAGATTTTTAAACATATATTTATACGTTTAGAATATTTTATTTCCAAGTTCTTTATTGGTTGGAAGAATAAAAGTTTTAAATTACAGTAAATTTCTTCATCAAAATATTTATTTCTCAATTAATTGATAGATGCCTCTTTATTTATCATATATGGTATATAATTAATAATTGTAGTGACATTTTAAACTTATCGCTGACTGGTATCTCTGGGTCTGTATACAAATCCTCGGCTTTTCATTTCTCTTATCAAGCCAGCAGGTAGTCTCCCAGCAACAGATATTGCATAAATGCCTTTACAGAACTGATCTGGAAACATTTACGATATTTGGTCAATCATATAAGAAATGAAACATGCAAATTTTCAATCTGTAGTTAGATTTGGTGATACACCCAAAAAGATAGAATGGCATAAGATTAAGATAAGAGTTAGATTTTATATATTCATTATGGAGTTCAAGTAGTGAACTATAAAAAGTTTTTATTACAAAAAAACGTGTATTAGGAGTAACATATGATCTAATAATCAGAAGATATTAGAAAGCACAATGTCCTAACTATACAGTCTGTTCACGGGAACATTCTACAATAGCTAACTTTTTTATTTAAAGAGATACAAACTTGGTTAAATGGACAAAGAATAAGTACCATGCAATGCGCATTTCGCGCAATAAATTATAAAACAAAAGAACATCGCGTTGCTAAGATACAAGCATAATGATTAATTTTTTAAATTGAACACCTGTATATTTTTATATTTTTAAGTTGCACTGGTCGCCTGCTATAATTAATTATAAGATAATTTTTCTCTAGGATCGCTAGTCAAGGAGTTAAAAAATAAAATAAAAACCAAAAAGCAAAAGAAATATTATCACTCATCCTCTTGCAACAATTTGTTTTATAAATGTTTTTCATCCTTCGGACTGCATCAATATGTATTATGCATCTCACATCAATAATAATAAAAGAAATTATTATAAATTATTTATTTACCGCTATTATAATTATAATGAAATTTGCAAAATTATTTTCTCCAAAACTCTTTTAATAGCGGTTTTAGAAAAAAATTGTCTTAGAATTAATTATAGCAGGCAATCAGAGCAACTTAAAAATATAAAAATATACAGGGTGTGCAATTTAAAAAATTACTCGTTATCGTTGTATCTTAGCAACCCGATGTTCTTTTGTTTTATAATTTATTGCGCGAAATACGCATTACAAGGTACTTAAACTTTGTCCATTTAACAAAGTTTGTATCTCTTTAAATAAAAAAGTTAGCTATTGTAGAATAATTCGTGAACACCCAGAATGCAAGAAATTATTGTTCCTTAACTAGCGATCGTAGAGAAAAATTGCCTTACAATTAATTATAGTAGGCAACTAGAGCAACTTAAAAATATAAAAATATACAGGGTTTCAATTTAAAAAATTAATATTTATGCTTGTATCTTAGCAACGCGATGTTCTTTTGTTTTATAATTTATTGCGTGAAATGCGTATTGCATGGTAATTAATCTTTGTCCATTTAACTAAGTTTGTATCTCTTTATATAAAAAAGTTAGCTATTGTAGAATGTTCCCGTGAACAGACTGTATAGTCAGGTTTCTTGTTTATTTTAGGATTCACGAATACCAGTTTCACGTTAATATCTCGATTTAATACCCCCTATTCACAGACTCTCACTTCATACAGTTGTATTATTATCAGATAAGATTATGCAAGCAACAAAACTTACAAGAAAGAATTAATAAATCAATTAATTAATTCTGTGGTGATTTGCCAAAAGCTGATATGTCGATTTTACTAAGTTTACAGGAAGCCACTTTAAAGTTTTTATGGAATTGACAAATACATTATCACAAACAAACTTCTTCAAAATAATATCTATTTTAAGCATGCTTAGTTTCTTGGATTGACATATCAGCTTCTGGCGTAGATAAAACTGGACTTTTTTACATATCAAGGCGATAAAACCAGAAATTGAAAAATATGACATATCAGCTTTTGGCAAATCACCACAGAATTAATGTAGCCATATTATTTTGTTTTCACATTTTCAAGTCTAAAAAGTCAAATGCTGTTAGCTGCAAATATTTAAGTGTATTTTAATAAAATTATACATTTATCAATACTACTGCCAATCTACCTTTTGAACCCAGTAGCCGTTTACGAAAATTAACCGAGTTTTTATCAACCATTTACCGGTTGGTAATCAGCCAATGTCTGTGTAAATAATTTACGAACGTTTGGCGCGGTTCCTGAGCAAAGATAACCTGAAACTCGACTTGCACATAAACACTGGAATTAAAATGCAAAATAACTATGAATATAAGCGAAGTTACAACAATTATTATATCTGAACTGATAGTGATAGCGACAGAGAAATAGTAATTATAAGTATTGTTCAAAAAGAAAGAAAAAGCGCCCTGTGATTGAAAATTATGTATCCAATGTAGCACTTCTATATACTATATCTGAAACATTACTGTTTACTAAATGTTCGTCTTGAAACCCGCAAATGGAGCATTCACCCAAAGACGGCTCCTTAAAATTCACCCTCACTAAAGACACATAGTTATTTTAGGTTATTCAGTTCACTGCCGATTCAAACACAGTACACAGTACAAAGAAACCGATTACATTTGCGAACAATTTCGGTACAAGTACTACCAGGTTAATTTTCGTAAACGCCTATTAACTGTCATTTTATAAAACAGTAAACTTACTAATTCTTTGCCATTTGCAGACCCAACTATCTTCAGGACTCATAACAGCAATCATTCTAAAATATTATAAATTATAATACAAACATATGAATTTGTGTTTTTTACCCATCGAAATTAGAACTGGTACAATCATATACATTATCTCGATTATTTTTCATTCGTAAAAAGTCATCACAATTATCACAACCATCATATTCAAACTGTTCAAATGTCTGAAATAAGAACGTTAATTATTTTTGTCAAATTTATAAATATGTACTATACTTACTTTTATTAATGAGCAAACTAAACATGCTCTTAGTCCACGAAGATCTTTAGGAATTGATTCCATTATCTTATGTTGCAATTAATCAGACTTATCAACGCCAAACTACTACGGCCTAAACGGGGGCCTCTAATCTATGATAAACTTCGAACCAAAAGTACAGAAGAAGGTGAGAAATCGTTGTTTTTGTGATTGTTGATTTACTGGAATTGCAGATAATGGATCACACCAGTTATGCAACCTCATAGCAACCTCTATGGTTTTTTGGTTTTTTTTAATTTTAAATTGTAGATTCTTTTCTGAAATGTATGTATCATATCTATTGCCTTTATTATAAAAATGTATTGTGAAAATGCAAAAAATAAAACAGATACACTTATAAAATAACTTTTCGATTTTAAACGCACGTTGGTTGGTAATTCTGGTTAGAATTGATTTGTTTTTATGTCAGTTGTCTGTGTAGTGTAAATGCATAATAATAAAAGTGTGAGGTATATTTCTACATGATAATACCCAAAAAAATTAAAAACGTATCACACATCGAAAATGCTGAAACCAAAAGCTTTAACACAAGTATTAAGTCAAGCTAACACAGGCGGAATAGAAAACACATTGTCAGTTAGTACTTTATAGTATATTTAGGATATTTATTGTTTTATTCTTAGATTATTGAATCCTGAAGGAGCTTTGTTAGCCTATAGTGGTTATGGCGATAAAGATGCAAGAGTGACGGCAGCAATAGCTAGTAATATTTGGTGTGCTTACGACAAAAATGGTCAAAATGTATTTCGTGATGATCATCCACAAATGATTTTGATGGAATGCATGGAAGGAAGAATTGCAATTACTCAAGTTGGCAGTGTTTTGCTTTGCCTTTATGCTAAAAACAACGTAGGTTTTGGTATGTTAAAACAAAAGGCTAATGCTTTAGCCTTGTATTTAGAAGGCCCTTTAAAACAAGTAGCAACTTCATAATAGAATTTACAGTTTTAATAATATGCTATCTTATATATTAGGTTAAATATTCTTTAAATATTCATTTTGTATATGTGGGGTGCGTAAAACTATTTATATGTTTCTATTATGAATTTTAAATAGGCAATTATACATTATATTTACACCGTTTATTATTATAGATATAAAATACTGGACCTAATACTTTTTTTTGTCAATTCTAAATTGTATTATACTTCTGCCTATTCAGCTAATTGACCAGTTTTTGCAAAATTTTTGAAAGATAGTATACAAGCTTTTTGTCTAATAACCCGGTTTGTAATACTCAAATTTTTATTTAAAAGGAAGATCAATAAACATTGCAATGTGGCATTTCATATAAAACAGAGGAAGCATCATAATTTTCTAACAATTTGCTCTGCTTATGCACAACTAAGGATACTCTGTATTCATACACATTTAAGAGTTAGCGAGGTGGAGTAAAGACCGACATTCGTCAGTTATATTCGCAAGAACGGTATGAACCATCGAACATTTCGAGAATTTTTAATCAAAACTTCAAATAATATTTATATTGATTCACTAAAATTATTGGACGAAAATTTTCGTTATCGTTTCAAGATTTTTATGGAAAAGAAATTGATACATTAATATTTGAAAATCCTATTAAATTTGATATTTTAACTAGGGTTAATTAACTTACAATCAAACTATGTATATAAAAATAATTTTGATGAAAATAATTTAATTTCTTTTTATTCATGTCTGCCAGAAAATAAATTTCCTAATTTAAGAAATTTTTCAAAATCAAATATTTATATTTGATTTGAAAAAAACTTATTCAAGCTACATACTACATTACGAAACATGTGACTGTGCGGCCCACTTCAAAATAATTTTTTTGAAAATGGCCCACCGTCCAAAAGAGGTTGCCAACCCCTGATATAAAAGATATATGAAGTTATGTAAACTTGTCTAAAGCAATTGACAAAGTTAATCATAACATACTATTGGATTAACTGGGGACTTATGGAATAAGGGGTGTAGCAGCAAATATCGATAATCTTTGATCCGATATTAAACTGTACAGCTGTGACAGGAATCTTTTATGTTCCGAGTTGCTGGAGATCAAACAAGGAGTACTACCAACTACTACTTATTACCAAAAGTTATACTAGTTTACTAACCCTTCCCTAACACCATAGTCAAACAAACACCTATATTGTATAGCATCACTTATAAAATAAGAGCCAGCCCAACCTATAGAACCTGTACATTAATATCGCAAAATTTTAAAACCGACCTTTTGAATTTCAATCACGGAGCGAACCCAAACTATAAAACCCGTACAGTTGAATCGCGAAATTTTAAAAACCGACATGAAATCATGAATCATGAAATTGTACAAAAACATATAGACAAACACAAACACTGCTGGATTACTGATAAAATTACCTATCCAATGAGGTGTATATAATATTTAACAAAAATGTATATTTCCATTATATTTTGACGTTGAAATTCAAATTTTTGGAAAAAAGGGTCCGTGGCGTCATTCATGAAACCAAGCATGCTGCAGTCTAACTTCGTACTGACTCCGTCAGGGTTCGTTAATATTTCATTTTAATCCACATTTATGATGATGATGAAATAAGTTTCACGAAGAAATAATGATGGATGCTTAAATGAGCATTGTTTGCTATAGATATGTGTGTCTTGTTGTAATATTCATTTCCCATGCAAGATCCCTATTACATATTTTTGTTTTACTTCATCCTAGATATTTATGTTCTTTTATGATCACTTCAACTGGATAATGCCACACTTACACAATTTCAAATGTGTCTTGATATTATTCACAAATTTCAATGAATCAATCATAGCATCAACATAATTTTCTTCTTTAATTTCACTTTCACCCTCTTTAAGCTTTTCAGTTTCAAAAATGTTGAAGTAACTATAAGACCTCATTTACATTATTAAAACAGTTTTTAAATATTTTATTTTTATAAAGCCGTAAAATACATACAATAATAATAATACACATACAAAATTATCATCGAAACATATATAAAATATAATAGAAAATATGTCACAGCTACTCTTAAAAAGCAGTGCTCTCTTTGAAGGCACTAACCAAATAACCATTATTATAGTGGACTTTTTTGACAATTATTATTATTATAACAAAACAAAAAACGCTACATTTCAACCGATATACAACAATACCTCACATAGTCCGGCTTCGATCAGTTTATATTCACTATAGTCTGGTTTAAAAATTACAAAACAAACTAAATTGAATTTTAAAAAATATGTGTTCTAAAAATTAGTACACAAAATTATTTTTTATACATAAATGGTCGGTATAGACATTTGAATTTATTAATCACGTTTTATTTATTAAAAAACAAAGAGAAAACTTTTTTCGAACCAATTCAAATTTCTTGCATGTTTGTATATATTTAATTCCTCAATTAGTCCGGTTTCAAACAGTTGACGATATTGGCGGAACCGTTTACCCGGACTATGCTAGGTATTGCTGTATGTATATATTAATAATGCCAACTAAATAATAACAGAAACATAAATCTATTCTGCAAATTTATCATTAATTTAGAGTATAACCTATATTTATAATTGAAAAGCACCCCTTTCGAAGTACTTTTGAAAAAATTACAGCATACTTCATTTTATAAATAATAAAAAATCTGTTTGAAAAAGGCCACACGTTTACCAGAAATAATAAGTGTGGAAATGTTTTAAACAACTTTTGGATTATTTAAAAAATTAATCATCATCTAAACCTTAAGACAATTGGAAGTCTACTGTATAATGTTACCACATCAAGAGTATTAAATACAAATATTAAATTTTAAATGTAAAACAAAATTAGTAGTAATTATCAGTTGATTTATCTAAAAATGTTAAAGCCAAGGCCCCTGTTAATGTGTCGACGGACATACAATTTCTTCGACTAGATTAACCTCTGGTGCTGATTTTAAAACTATGTAAGCCTTGTGATACTTGCGAGTTATACTGAACTAATATTGCACACCTGGATAACAATAAACTAGTATATATAAACAAAAGAAGAGGTTCACAAAGAGGTGTTTAAAAACATTTTTGCTAAATAATAAGACCTATTTACTTTCTTGAGCTTCAATCAAATAAACCAAGTTCAAAATGTAATAAAAATATTTATTAGTAAAATAAGTTTATTTGTTTGAAATTCAAGGAAAAAGGTAAGCATTTACAGCCAAAAAGAGGACACTAATTAAATAATAAATGTAAATTCTGAATTAAAATTAACATAACATGATCTTTATTCAAAGTTTACAAATTATAAATTTCTTCTGAAAGTATTATTAAGAAAATAAACCCATGTTTTGAATTATCCATTTCATTCATTTATTCGGTATATTCAGATACTAACCTTATTTATTTGCTAGGAAACCTTTTGATTTGGTCAACAATGAAGCAGCAAAATCATTAGCTTCCTGCATGCCCTTTTCAGTTTCTTCAACTGTCTCATCTAAACCCTGTGCGATTTGACTTCGTTTATTGTCCAAATATTTGCCACTCTCATGTACAGTTTGATCAACTGTACTACCAACTTGTTTTAATTTCGATTCTAAATTGCTCCCGAATGTTTGCCAACCCTCCTCAGCGTTCTTGACTTTTTCTTCAGTATATTTATTGGCATCCAACATTTTTTGATTAACAGAGTGAGCTGTTTCATTCAATTTGCTATCGATTGATTGAACAGTACTTTTGGTACAGTCTTCAAAAGCGCGTTTTTTTGTTTCAGCGTATTGGTTGACATTATCGGCGGTATTTTTTAAACTCTGTTCAAATTCGTTTTTCTTTTGTTCTGCAAACTTGTTTGTGCTCTGACTTACGTTGTCTGCTGTCGTCTTCAATCCATGTTCAAATTCATTCCTTTTTTGCTCGGTGTAACGGTTTGTGTCTTGAATTTTTTGATTTAATGAATCTGCGGTCGATTTTAAGCCTTGCTGGATATCTTGTTTCTTTTGTTCCGCGTATCTGTTGGTGTCTTGAATTTTCTGATTTGCGACGGAGGCTACGGATTTCATACCTTGCGCCATTTCTTGTTTCTTTTCTTCGGCCAGTCGATTGGCTTCTTGAATTTTTTGATTTGCGCTAACGGCCGTTTCTCTTAACTTGTTGTCAATTTGTTGCTCGGTGTTTTTGATTCCTTCCGCTAAAGCCAACTTCTTTTGTTCAGTATATCTATTTGCGTCTTGTAATTTTTGGTTAACGTTAGTCGCTGTGGCTTTAACGCCTTCTTCAAATTGCTTCTTTTTACCGTCGGCAAATTGATTTGCGTCGTATAACTTTTGATTTAGGTTGTCTGCAGTTTCTTTTAGTTTACTGTCGACAGTCTCTTCAGTGTGTTTAATGCCTTCTGCTAGCTGTTGTTTCTTATCCTCGGTGTATTTATTTACATCTTGAACTTTCTTGTTGAGATTTTCACCCGTTTGCCTCAAAGAATTGTCAACTGATTGTGCTGTACTCTTAATTCCCTCCGCCAATTCAGATCGTTTTTGATCTGCATATTTATTGGCTTCTTGTAATTTTTCGTCAACTGTTGCTGTTGCTTGTTTGATTTTATTATCGAGAGTTTTTTCGGCTTTGTTTAACTCGGTATCGATTGCCTCCAATGCAGCTTTTTTCGTTTCTTCAGCTGTAATTATAAATAAGTATTATGTTACAGTTACGAAGCTTAAAAGGTAAATTGCATGCTGATACAAAACAGCCTTATTTAACTGTTATTTTTATCACAGATTATAGAGTTAGTGCATTAGTAACTTAAAACGTAAATTATTCATAAATAAACATAATGTTAAACATCGTTCTAAATAAATTGCTGGAAAACACTATTAGTAGTATTATAAAAGCAAATTTTAAAAATATACCCGCACTTTTGACGGCGTCGGTAGCTTCTTCTTTCGTTTGTTTCAAAACTTCGGCCGTTTTCGTGGCCTGATCTTGGATCAGTTCTTCAGTTTTCTGTTTGCTGTCCTCTGCAACTTCGGCGACATCTTTTTTCTTTCGTTCGAAAACTGATCCTATCCTTGAACCTAAGTTCCTCAATGAAGCTGCAATTAAAAGAAATTAATTGGATGAAAGTTAAGTGATATAAATAGTTTTTAATTTCAAACAAGAGAAAAATATTTTTTAAATATACGTATTCTCTACATCTGTTCCAAACCTAGCAATAATAATTCACATAAAATTTTCAAATTTTCCCGTTTGTCGTTTTTATGTTTTCCACATCTTTTATATTTTATAGATACGTTAAATCTGCTACACAATATCTAGGCCCATGGCCACTCTAACCATAGGGCTAAATGGACTATAGCCCAGGGGCGGCAGCCTTTTGAAGCCGTAATTGTATATAGGTTATTTGAATTTTGTATTTTTTTTTGTACTCCTTTTTATACTTCTTTTGTATACTCTTTTTTACCTTTTGAATTTCAATTGCGGGGCGAATCCAACCATAAATTATAAATTTTTAAAAACTGACATTGTGAATTTCAATAATTTGATAATTTGAATTACGGAGCGAACCTAACTCATGCCAACCCAACCATAAATTATAAATTTTAAAATTTAATTACGTAGCGAACCTAATCCTTTTAAGAACTGACTCTTTGAATTTCAATAATTTCAAAAATGGGCGAACCTAACCCATGCCAATCCAACTATAAATTTTAGAAACTGCCTTTTTGAATTTCAATAATTTCAATTTACGGAGTGAACCCAACCCATATAACAACCTTTTTTTCCATCCGTACTCCTTTTTCGTAAAAAATAATTGGTCGCCTTATTTATTAGTAATTTTATTAACTTTTTCTAATTCTGAAGCTTTTGTAAAAGTTCACTGGTCACCCGGCATATATTCTTATGAAGAGGAGGACATTATTGTTAGTAGCCCACGGGCATCAAATATTTTAGGACGGCCTGTCTAGGTCAGTTTATGTTTGCTCTTCGAAAACAAATTACAATATTCTTAGATACACATAAAACTATTTTTATGAAAATAATTAGGACGTTTTTTTTTTTTCATTAATCTTGTGCAAAGACGTTTATTCATATATTTATAAAGTGAGGATTGTACATAGTAGTC
This sequence comes from Lethrus apterus, assembly GCA_018397195.1. NCBI lineage: Eukaryota > Metazoa > Arthropoda > Insecta > Coleoptera > Geotrupidae > Lethrus > Lethrus apterus. Next base: position 4,262 of record JAFFZR010026793.1, on the reverse strand, counting down.
GTGCCTTCAGTGACATTATAAATATGAGAAAACTTGAAAAAATAAAAACCATGTTCCTAAACTCGCGCTGGCTTTTCCGAAATTTTTATAACAACTTGTACAGAAAGATCCAAAATGATTGAAGGTGATGTCACCAAAATTTGTCTTAAATTAATCAAAACTGTATTCCACTTGATCAAAATCTGAATGTGTACGATAGAATTGTAGCTATAAACTAATATTTCATTATTTCTTTAATTTAAATAAGTTTATTTATTAAAGTATAAAGTAAAACGGCAGTAAAATGTCAAAAATTATAGACAATCAATAAACATTCTTTATCGCACTCTTCTGTAAAGTTATAAGTGGATATACTGAACTGTACTAAGCAGCACACAAAAAAATTCAGTGATGCACGTTCATTGAATTTGGATTTTCCTGTAGAATATAAGTGCGAAATTTGTTTTCTTTGGCAACGTTTTCAAAAAAACTTGGATACTACTCGGATATAAACAGCTTTATAGATGATTTAAATGTATACCCTTGTCTGGGCTGAAACCAAGCTCATCAGAAATTAAAAAATGTTTGCATTTACATATTACCAAACTGTGTTAAGTTATATCTATCTACCGTAAAGGTAGTCGTTCACGCCGTTCACAAATCTTGGAAGGCTTCCAGTCCGTTTAAATTTATTAGGGATTAGTCAATACGAGAAACCCATCTGGCACATACTTTACGATGTTCCAGTTTATTTTGGATAATTTAAAAAAACAACTACGTTTAAATTTGTCTTGGCTTCATGCCATCAAATGATATTCCGTTGTTCAACGAAAATAGTTCAAAATCTAATTGTGATCATACGATTAATTTTTTAATTTTAGCTTTTTTTTAAGACACAATGGTTGATTAAAATTTTAAATGGTCGGTAGTAAGCTCTTAGAGTGGGAAGAGCGGGGTCAATGGCTTTCGACAGCTCATTCCATGAAGCAGTGGACGGGCAAACTTTCCCAGAGTACACCATTTCTCAGCGCGGCGAAGTTTCCTCGCCTGAACATTCGCTGGATCTGTCAGTCTACGACAGATTTAATATGAGCTTATCTTATCTCAAGACAAGAGTCTTTACAGACAGACATAGAACCACTAGAAAATATCCAGTGAGCAATAAATTTCAAAAAAGAGAGCTATAGGAAACTTACAAGAAAAACTGGGAGAATGTAGAGAATGGGTGTCATTAAAGTGACGTCATTTTTAAAAGATTATAACAACAAACAAACACACACAAAAAACATAAGAGGAACATAATAATAACATACTTAATGCACAAGTCCGATAAACGGGATCGGGGGGGATATAACCAGCATACCAGGGCTTGAACCTCACAAAGGGCGTTCCCTTTGTGAGGTTCAAGCCCTGGCAATATGCTTGCAACTCCAAGCTATTCCTTTTATTAAAAGGAAAGCACTAAGTGGAGTCGGACATTTAATGCTAATTTAGCAATATGCCAACCCAATTATTTCCATTATCGTACAAATCTGCTATATGAGAAACAAAAGCAAAGCGTTTCGATAGCTCTTGTTCAAAATTATGATATAAAAAAGCGAATCGAACGCTATACCTCCAGATGGTTTCACCACCTTGCACTGAAACCACTGAAAAATGCTAAATAATTTAATTACGAGCATTTCAACTTGGAATAGTTGTGAATTTTATAATTTAATTTATAGTCCAGTCATTTGGCGCTCAAAAAGGGGGTTGCCTGTGAAGTTTCAGGGGAGTTTTGAAAATTGGTATATTTATAGATTTGGACGTGCTCTTTCCGAATTTTTACTTTGCCCCCTCGTTTTTTTTCCGGAAGTAGCCGCTATATTAGAAAAATGGCGCTCCAAAACAGTTTTTCGACGATATTTCCTTTCCGACTCACTTTACGGTTATAGTTACCTATATAATAAATTAAACCAGAGAACATTTCCTATAATTTATTACAACCTTTTTTTTGTGAAATGAATAGTTTCGGCGTACGAGCGCCTCAAATGCGCGTATTGGCCAACAAACTCATTTCCTCACCACCATGAGGTAGAGTTCCTGGCGCGTTTTTTTTTAATAGTATCCCCAGTAGGCCTAATCCACATGTGATGCACTGTTGATTAAATTTAGTACATTCTCCTTCGCTTCGCTATCCCTGATGGACCAAGTTTTTCGTCGAACTGAGCAAAACCTCACGGATCGGAAGTTCTTCCAAGTTATCCGCGATAGGGTTCTCTTCTTCGACTTCATCACCTTCTTTCTCGATTTCGTCGATGGTTTGCCGAATAATTGTCTCCGTATCTTCCTCTTCATCACTGTCTTGCAGATCAACATCCGAATTATCGCAGGTACCATTGCAATTCACGCAAATAACGGAGAACTTTAGTCCAGCCTTTCTGCATCCACAGGCTCCCCGACATCCTTTTTTGCATTATTATTTTTCGTTGATATACAACATACGCGTGTTGGAGTAGACTTTGCGATGCTCGTACGCCGAAAGTATTCATTTCACAAATAAAAGGTTGATACATAAATTATAGGAAATGTTCTCTAGTTTAATTTTAATTAATTATTACCTACATAACTATTTTCACCGTAAAGTGACTCGGAAAGGAAATATCGTCGAAAAACTGTTTTGGAGCGCCATATTTCTAATATGGCGGCTACTTCCGGAAATAAAAAGAGGGGGCAAAGTAAAAATTCGGAAAGAGTACATCAAAATCTATAAATGTACCAATTTTCAAAACTCCCCTGAAACTTCACAGGCAACACTTCCAGCTGATTGGACTATTATTAGAAGTCCAGAAATGTGATGAACTAGATTGCAATAAATAATATTAAAAACTATTTAAAATTGGTAACTTGACTTATTTTAAGTTCGGAAGTTCCATCTATCGGAAAAATAGATGGAGCAATTCTTATCCTTGAGATATTAATAATTGATGTAATTTGTTTAAGAGAAATTTCATCTGCAGAAAAATGAGGTTTGGATAGGTCTAAGTCGGTGAAGATTGATTAGCCTTTTTTTAATGGTACACTAATGTCGCGCGTCGGTTAGATGTCGGAGAGAAATTTTGCTCCCATTTATTAATCAACTACATGACGAGTTACAACTTAAATATTTCTAATAACATTGCAAGAGCCCATACCGAAGAGATACTTTGACTTTCTATAAATGGCGTATAACTGACATTAAAATCATCAATTTAAGTTCACATTTAATACAGTGAGATCGAAAAAAAAATTAGTCAAAGTAAGCCTTGAACAAAAATCGGCATGTCTTTACTTAAACCACTATTTATGTCAAATTGACGTTTGTCAAAAATGTTCATTAGAAAATTGCTCCTGAAATTCTTCATAACAGGCAACGTAAGAATATTGCCATTCACCGTTTCGTGTTTCATTTCCATTTCAAAAATAGAATTCTAAAAGAAGAGCTTTGATTTGTTTAGACAACATTTTTGAAAAACGTCAATTTGACATTAAGAAATAAATAGTGGTTTAAGTAAAGACATGCCGATCTTTGTTCATGGCTTACTTTGACTAATCTTTTTTTCGATCTCACTGTATAAACATTGACGTTTTGTTTACCTTGTGGTTTTACTTTCTAACGTATTTCTTTATTTTCGTAGGCATAACTACAATGGAATGGAAATGTTATATTGATTGTATCAGTACTATTAATTTCTTATCGTGACTAATCAGAACAATCTTAAGACGGGCTGTTATTTGAAATAACATTTCCATATTTAAAAGTAAAACGTATATAATTAATTGCAAAAATGTTAAGTGTTGTCATTCACGGTGACATCACGGTGCTCAAGGTCTACTGGATAAAATAACCAGGGCCGGTTACTGCTATAAAATAACTATTGTATCACCAAATAAATAATATACATGCGTTTCTGCAATTAGCAGCTTTTCCGAAAAGCAGAAAATTTGATTCCAATTTTCTAAGTTTTTTTTTCGTCATTGTTGGCAAATTTGGATATCTTTCGTAAAAAGTACGACATATTCTATCCACTACTCTCCTACATTCTCCATGTATGTAAAGCAAATTTAAAATATCGTTATTTGTGTAATTATTTACTACATCAGCCATTATGCATTTATACTAATGTCAAACAAAAGACAAGTGCCAAAGTAAACAATCATAATACTTAATTATAATGACATCCAAGGCTGTCTAAAATCACTAAACAAGGCATAAACGGCGTTCTTAGGGGAATTATTTAGAAAACTGCTTATAACTCAAAAAC
>JAFFZR010026792.1:0-15148 GCA_018397195.1 Lethrus apterus | reverse complement strand
AATTGTTCCATCAACAATAATATGATCAAAATGTCTGCACATGTTCATTATGAGTGATGTAGAATAATTAATTGAATTAAAGTTAAACGTTTTAAACAATCTTGAATTAAGACGCGGAACATGAAAATTAATTAAACATAGCAAATCATTGCAACAAATCATGCTGTTAACAGTTTTAAGTAAGAATACACTCTGTGCAATAACCCGTCCAGTTTGCAAAGACTGAGTGTCAAATTCGAGTAGCAATGCGTTCTGGTCATAACCGCGAGGAGGATAAAGGCCGTAGGTTTTAAAGTATAAAAATTTTAAAAACTTTCTCTGAATGCTTTCCAGTCTATTGATATGGACTGAGTACGAAGGGGACCAAATCACAGAACCATATTCAAGAACACTGCGAACATATGCAAAATAAACAGCATATACGCTGGTTTAGATACAAAACAATATGTTACTGGATGTTTTTTGACCTGTCAAAAGCTTTCGATCTATAGCGAATATATAGCATCGCCAATACAACTGATTAGTTCATTTTCAATTTTGTTCTTTTAATGAATAAGGTGTTATATAAGGCCAAGTACGTTGCAATCATTTATTATTTTTTCTTCATGGTGCTTACTTCTCTAAGTCAATTGCAGAGTAAAAAATTTGTAGCTAATAACTTTTCAGTTATTTGTCTAAGAACAAAAATCCAATCCAATTGATTTACCTGGTCTAAAGCCTGCTTGTGTATCGTTTCTGTTTTTAATTCCTAGTCTCTTCTCTAGTATTTTTTCGTATAACATATAGGCTACACATAGTAGATATATGCATCTGAAATTATTACATTTTGAAATGTTCCTGTTTTTGTGAATTGGTCTACCATTACTATTTCCAGTCACTTGCTATTCTTTTCATTGACTATGATAATATTAATATTCAGTGCAGTAATTTAACGCATATTTATATAATGTTCCTTCATTATCTTTTATGTTATTTCTCAGGGTTATTTTCTAAATTCCCTTAACGATATAGCATCCTTGCCTTTCCTTTGTTGATTTTTTTCTCCCAAGACTTTGCTTCTTTTATTCTTTGCTTTGCTTTGCTTCTTTTATCAATTTTTCCCCCAAGACTTGAACTTTGCTACTTTTATCAGTTTCTTAACCTAAGATGCTTGGTATATTTTGACATTTTTATTATCTCATTTATTCCATAAATAGTTTTTTAATCTTTTTTTTTATTAATAATAGTAATAATAATAATAATAATAATATAGGTTTATTGATTTACAGTTTATATATACATACAAATAATAATATATTAATAATATAATAATATAATATAATAAAAATAATACAAGAATAACATAAAAAATAACATTCCTGTAAACCAAAAGGTTCCAGTTCGGTCTTGATAATACACATATATCATCAATACCGTTCCTCCACTGGAATCTAAATTTCTTTACTCTTTCAAGCGGTTTGTTTCTCTATAATTTAGTTGCCGCGCAATCTGCTGTTTTGCACTCGTTCCATAAATCTTCAATTATGTTTGTACCCTTGTAGCCAGGGCCACCCTAACTACAAGGCGAAATGGGCTATAGCCCGGGGGCAGGATTTTGGGGCGGCAATTGTTCTTATATGTTATTTGAATGTTGTGTTTTCTTTTTACCTTTTGTACACTCTTGTTTACCTTTTGAATTTCAATTGCGGAGCGAACCCAACCATAAATTATAAATTTTTAAAAAACCTTTTGGATTTCACTAATTTGATAATCTGAATTACGGAGCAAATTATAAATTTTAAAATTCAATTACGGAGCGAACCTAACCCTTATAAAAATTGACCTTTTGAATTTCAATAATTTGATAATTTGAATTACGGAGCGAACGTTACCTATCCATAAATTATAAATTTTAAAATTCAATTACGTAGCGAACGTAAATCCTTTTAAAAACTGACCTTTTGAATTTCAATAATTTCAATTATGGGCGAACCTAACCCATGCAAATCCAACTATAAATTTTAAAAACTGACTTTTTGAATTTCAATAATTTCAATTTACGGATCGTACCCAATCCATATAAAAACCTTTTTTCATCCATCCGTACTCCTTTTTCGTAAAAATTAATTGGTCACTTTATTTATCGGTAATTCAGTTAACATTTTCTAGTTCTTTTGTAAAACATCACTGGTCACCCCGCTACCCCTCCCGTATATTTTCTCATGAAGAAAAGCGTTTTATTGTTAGTAGTCCACGGGCGCCAAATATCTTAGGACGGCCCTGCTTGTTGCTTATGTGCAATTCTGTGCATTTTTACTGTAAAGTAATGAGCACAGAATCTGTCACTGTAATTTTACGAGAATCTATAACATACAGATTATCTGTAAACAACAGATGCGTACAGAATTGCAAGTATCTCTGTTAGTTCTTACAGTCGAGTCGTTTGAATTTACGTTATACAATTGTGCCATTAATGTTCGTATATTTCACTATACTCAGTTGCTCTGTTTCATCATATCCACTTTTCACTCCAGGGACGTTTTTTTTTATTTCTTCGATTTCTAAGAGAATGAGGTCAGTTAATGATCTTGCATTTCTACTGGGTATTTTTTGAGTGCTTTGGGCATCTTTGTTTTCGAACTATATGTTGCTAATGTGTTCAAAATACAGAAATCTATAATTTTTTAATCATTTGCTATTTTAATTTTTTTCGAGGACATCCACTGGTTTTATAACTATTACCGTCGCTTAAAGACCTCGTGGCACCACAAGCTTTAAAAGGAAATTACCTTTTGCCGAAAGAATAGTAGTTTTTGAAGAATTTTTTCATGTAAGTAAATACCACGACGAAGGTCGTTAATTTTGTAAACATTGTTGTAGATCTAATAATTTTTCTAAGTAGGTAAAAATTACATTCAGTCCGTGGTTGTGTTGATGATAGATTTGTTATTCACATTTTTAAAAATTGCCCTTCGCAAAAAAATTATTGTCGCAGTGAGAGTAGCCATGATATCCATAATAAGTACTACATAAAGTACTCAAAGACCACTATGAGGAACAAAAGGTCAAAATGCTATTTCTCAAATTGAAATAGGTAAATTAAAAATAAAAATTGTTTTTTTATGAAAATTTTTGTTTTATAAAATATTGGAACAAATAATAAAAAGACTCATCAATTACCCGATGATTATCATTAACACCATAGCTTATAAATGTCTTTCACTCAGTTGGGATTTTAATAACGCCTTTAACTAAAAAGCTCAAAATATCAAAATATAGATTTTCAAACGCTTATGTTCCCATATTTCATATAGATGTATCTATTAAAATCTCTAATATGTATCTAATCGATCGTTACATTGTTTAATTTAAATTCAACAGAGCTCGAGCATAAAGTAATGACGTCAAACATTACCGTGACGTCAGACACATTGGAGACTTAAACGCTGCGGCAGACGGCATACTTTTGAGTCATTACGAAAATGCAACTTTCTGTAAAATAATCATAACTTTGAGAATAACTTTGTGATTACTTTCATGTTGTTTGTTTACATCTACTAATCATCTTTGTTTTTAAAATCGGATAAAACTATCTTGTATTACATTATCCTTTTTTTTATATAAACTGGCTAAACCGTAATTCTGAATATATCCGTAAACATCAAAAAGGCGGTGTGAATGAAATACAGACTTTAAATATAGTCTTTTCCTGGATGGATTACAAAAATTTTTGAAAATCAATTTTTTTACAGTCAGTTAAGAAACTTGAAATTAAAATACGTTTTAGAAGAAGAAATGTTAATTATGCTTTTATGTGTAAAGTTTCTAAAATCTTTAACAGAAAAGGTGTGCAAAATATAATTTAAAATTAACCGAAGGATAAACTCACAAATTAGATAGTCAAAACTATAATGTGCAGCTGTATTACTTGTCGAGTGGAAAAAATACTGTCATGATAAATTGAAGGTGGTACATAAATATCTATAATTTCCCAAATTGCAATTTCAGTTTTATCTTTTTACAATTTTTAAACAAATTTTCAAAAATTAAATTTGTAGTAGATTTTTTCTCAGTGAATAAAACTAAACAAGTATACTATACTTTAACTAATATTGTTTGCAAACATGAAACGAATGTCAACCGAATTTTTAATTACATATATGACAATGGTTAATTATGCATTTAATTAAAGTGTTGAAACTATAATACTTAAATTAAAATAAGTTGGCAAACGTTGCGCAAGAAATTCCAAGACGAAGCAGTGTTTGTTTATTTTAGGTGCGTTATGGTGGATGGGAAACTGGGTCAAAGCTCTCCCCTCCATTCTCCTTCAGCGCTTTAGCTCAATGAGTCATTCAGTATCGCGCGTGTAGCGTTTATGTTTTATTTTCCTATATAAATAAAAAATTAAAGTCTGAAAATTAAATGACCAAACGGCAATGCCAATCAATTTATCGCTTAATTATATTTTATTTTTGTGTTTTTTATTAAGTTCAATATAAATTTATGACGGAGTCGTAATAAACTAATTTTATTTAAGTCGGTAATGTAGAAATTCAATTTTTCAACTGTTAAGGGTATTGACCTGATGTTGTCTTTGTCGCACCAAGTCTCGTCCTGCGCTATTATTAGATCGAGGACGAGTTATTTTTAGCTGCGATATTTAGGTTAGCTAGGGATTACGCGCATGCGTCAAATACCTCATTTTGTCTGTGACGTCATTACTGATCTAGATATGCACCAAATCCTTATACAAAGATCTGCTGCGGGTCTTTTATTAAATTGTAATTTTCCCCATTGAAATACGTATTTAGTAAACGTTAAAAAAAAATATGTATATGAAAATTGAACATATTTATATCGTGGAAAGAACATTATACCGAATACAACATAAAAATGTGTGCAATGAAAGCTGCTTTGCAATGAACGAGGACTTTGAAAGAATGACCATTTTTGAAGAACGTTATGTACGATATATTTAAGAATTTTCAATAAAGATATAATATGCAAAATGGAGAAAATCTCAGCCAAATCTATAAAAAAAAAAAACATACAAGAATGTTAAATTTTACTTTACTTTTACTAATTAAAGAAAAAAACGAGAAAAAATGAGAAATAAAGTATTTACAATTTAGGTATTATGTAAATATTATTTTTATGCTGATATAATTAGCAGAAAAAATATAATTTTGTGGAAAATTCGCTTATCGAAATTTGATAAATATTTGTGTAACAAAATGAAACAGCAAATTAGGAAGTTGTTTTATAAAGAATAGATTGCGGAATGGGTTCATAATTTTTAAAAAACTAAGAAAAGCCGAGATAAATAATTACAGTAACGTGGAAAAACTGTATAAAAAGAAATAAATAAATTTTCAAACTTATGACAATTTTTGTGTTTTTTATTGCTTTTCATTGCGTCGCCCGATGTTAATTTCAATTTTTCTTTTATTCACCAATTTTTGATTTGTTTTATGGCATTTTTAATTTTTTTTTTTATATATTAAACAACATGCAAGAAGACAACGTTTATCCTACCCTATAATACCTTACTAAAATCTCGACAGTCTCACCTCCTGTTTGATGGCGATTTACCTAAACCTAATTTTAGTGATCTAAATATTTTAAATATCCAACCTATGTTCCAAAAGAGTTGGTTTATTCAATCTCTAGAGTTAAAGTTTCGAAATTTGTTATTAATGGTGAAAATTTGCTGAATTTTTAAAACCATCTACAATTTTCCTCGTTTAAAGAAAATTTCTACCGGCTGGTAAAAGACTGGATATATTTTATGAACGTCATCAGTCCTCAGTCAGTTCTACTGAATATAAAAAATTAAATAAAATTTGTTGCAATTGCAATTGCAAAAAAAACTCTTTTAAATTGAGCCCATTTAGCATTTTATGTAGTTACAGCAACATTTCCAGTGGCAGCTCGTACGTAAACCTGAGCGTGGGTGTCAAACCTGACCTATCACAAAATGTGTGGGCAGAATCTACGTTCAACATCCACGAAACAGCTGGTGATCTTATTTGTATAGTAGTGCGAGTTGTAACCGCTTTATTTCAAATCTGAAATTCCTTATCAATAATTACAAATTACTTACCTTCAGTTGTTTTCATGTAGACGGTCGTTATACAAGTTTTTGCATTCATTTTCAAAAACCTCATTGATTATGTTCTTCTACGTAAAACAGTGTATTTAGATGGGAAATTCTATTAAAAAATTATCATGAAATTTGAAAAATCGAAAATCATCATCTTTAAAAAGTAAATTAATAAAAATTTTGCTCACTAAATATTAGGTCTGTTTGGTATCAAGAACTGGTGTAGAAAATTGTACACTCCAAAACGCTATCCCAACACTTTTTAGAATTAAATTATGAGTGAATGTAGCTTAACACTACTTACACTTATTCAGCTCATCAGGCAAAATTGTAAAATTCTTAAAGACCGAGTTGAAAAAATTCAAAATTCATTTTCATCTTGTTATGTATCTGTTTTATAAACTTCAAAAAATGTGTCCATTTCAATATGTGTCACGTTGAAAATCAACTTCCTTCGGCGGGAATAACATGAAATGTTGCAAAACAACCTTTATTGATGATAATTCGGTGTTATTGTCATATTTTACACAAAACTTAAAATATTTTTTTCTGCTACACCCTTCATCATAGGACAGTCATTTTTGTATATTTGGGGTTGGGCTATTGTCAGCTATTATATGTTAAAATATCGGTACTTTAGAAAGACTCTGTATATGTAAAGCTTTTAATAGTTGGGTTTTTAGCATCCCAAGTTTCGGTAACATTTTTCAATAATCGTTTTAAGATTTTTCTCAATATTTATATGTGTAATCATATTCGAAATTTAGAAAAAAAAATTTAAACACTTGTATGACTTTTTTTCAGAGAGATAAACTGATTGCAAATACAATGAAAAATGCGAATGCAATTTCTTACACTTACATTAGAATATCACATTTACGTACAATTAATGGTTGAGTAAATTGGATTTTTATTTTTATTACATTTATTGAAACAACCTGTATATATTACATTATATTTTCGAGTGAGTATTTTCTAAATACGATTCTTAAATATGTTTTGTACATTTTACACCGATAAATATATTTTTAATTTGTTTTTTCTGAATTATGCATTTCATACAAGAGGATACACATTTTTTTTGCGGAAAAATTTTTACAACTTTACGAATTCTAATCAAAAGCAAAGAAAGATCCGACGTTCTGCCCTCTATATTTACCATAACGGTATTTAATTTTATTTCTTATAAATGGTAAGAATGACATGTTCATCTATAAAAAAATATTAACAAAAATGTTTGTTAATTATAGGAACACGTTGTACAGATATTTAAAAATTTCTAAATTTTGTTTTTTTTTATGAGCTGGAACTACTTTTATAGGCTTGTTCACGTTCTGTTCACATTCAGAAATGGTTAATTTACCGAGAAAGTATTTCAGAAATACCTTACAAAAGCATTCGAAACGTCGACAAATAAAAAAACAATAAACGCGATTTCAATTCTGAAACCTACCATAATAAAACGGTTGCTGAGTCATTATTTATCAGATAAGAACTATTTCATTCAAGCGGATATGAAAGACAAAAAAAAAGTTTTAATCGTAAATATGAAATTTTTAAATATGTACTTGTAACAATCAGATCAAAAAAACATGAATTCTCTTTGAAGTAAAGTATAATAAGCAGACACTAATGTAATACACGCATATAATAATCATAATTTTAAAGTATACCAATTAAATTTACATATAAATCAATTTTAAATATAAAATTATGTCGGCAATATTTAACGAAAATTGTGGTAGCAACAAACGAAAAAAATATATTTAACTTACATTTACTTGCCTCTCCGTCGACCGAAATTTCAAATTCTAATCGACTAATTTCTTTCAATAATTTAATCAGATATGTAAATGAAATGAACTTCCTTTCATGAATAATCATTTTCATTGAAATTTTAAATTCAATCATGTTTTAATCGGAGCCTTAGAGGTCCGTGACCAGCTTTGCAGCCGCGTAGCGCGAAACTGAACTGTTAGCTTGAGATGAATCTCCAAATTTGGCACGGCTCTAGCAGTGAATGGATCTCGTTTCCTATTGGTCGTCTATACTCTGACGTCATTACATTGATTGTCAAATATCACGTGCCGCACATCCTGCAGGACCATAATGTTTCCAGGAATATGAGGGAAATCGGTGCGCGGTGGCGAAGCTGGAAAGTTACATTACAAAAATATACATTCATTGACGTTTTAGAGACCCCGATTACATGACGTGTTTTGGATTGATTATTTATAAATAAATCATGTACCTTTGTATATTTAGATTCAAATAAATATAAATATTGTAAAGTCGTTAGGACTGCAAGTTAAATAGGAAATTAATATGAAAACCAATTGTTTGTATAAAACATTTTTTAAAAATTTAATAGAAACTTCATATTTAATTTAATTATTTTATTTATATAATTTGATCTACTAACTAAATTAACACAGCACAATTTGTAAACAATGACTGTAAATGGATTAATGTAGGATTTCCGAAAAGAAGAATGGTTTTTGTTTGACTTTATTAAAAGAAAACATACAAAATTTTGCAAACATCGCTATGTAAACATCTCATATTAATAACTTAGTTTAGCACGAATATAACTTTAAAGATTAAAACTTTTATCCGAAAGTTCATATTTCATTGTGAATACTACAGCTTCTTTCAATTTTAATTAATAAATGTTATAAATAAACCCCTGCATTGATAAATGAAGTGTATTGAACCACAGGTCATAGACCTGCATTCGCCCCTCATGCGACCCAGTTTCCCCTATTTGACACACTTTGCAACAAGTATTGACGCACCCCTCTCTTTTCCTCGACGCTATGACGTCATTACGTCCCGCCAGGGTAAATGCATCTATAACCCAAACACTACCCCATTTATTGTACCAATATTTGTTTGGGCAGGTAAAAATTTTCCATTAAAAATAACCAAGAATGCATTTATTGATCAACCGTATCGTTTGATAAAATAAATCTAAGATCAAAACTTTAGTTTTAAAGTCAAATGTCAAACGTCTTGACTTTATGGATTTATTCCTATTATTTCATTTTAAATGATATTTTGGATTTAGCAAGTCATCAGAAGGTGTTTTATTTCAAGATATTTCACAATTTTTCTCTTGTACTTTGGTTTTATAAAAAATCTTTAAAAGGCACGTTTTTCTCTAGAAATTTCTAGGAAAAATTCAGTGTTGAAAAACGTTTCGCCCACTTTGTTTTCAGTGTATTTCAAACAACGTATTTTGTTCGAAAACAACATTTATAATTTCTTGTTGGGTGTTCAATTAAATAAAAGACTAAAAAATATTTATTACGTCAAAAAATATTATCTAAACATTTTCGAACCAAAATAATAATAATAACAATAATGAAGAGAACAAGACCAAACGTGTTACGTTATTGTTACAATTGAATCATTTTTATTGTCGAGGATCCATACTTTCTAATGTGGCCAAAATCGGTTTTTGTAGATATCAACTTTTACATAATTGCCCGATGCGCGTGCAAGAACGTTGCGTCATGGAATGAAACGTGACGGTCATTAATGGAAACAAAAACACTAATGACCGTCACGTTTTATTACATAATAGGAAACCAATTCATAAGATTTTGAAATAATGTCGTAGGTGTTAATCTAAAATACAGTTTTATAAAATAATATAAATTTTTAATACTTTTTGCATTATTAATCACACTGATACGATTGCATATACTTTTTTGAAATGGAACTTCGAAAGCTGCAGTTTTATGGGTCGCCTAACTTTGTATTACATTTTTTCAAAAAAAATCCGATGCCCTTATCATCAGTTTCACTTTTCACCTTTTAAAAGATTCAACATCATTCAATCGCTCTTTGCTTTATCCCATATGTCTTTATAATACTTATTAACTTTGCTATGTAAGTCTGAAATTTGTGTTTCCACTCAATACATTATTTAGTAACGACACAGTCATTTTAAAACTTAAAATTACTGATGTAAATATAGTGTTTAGTTATTTGAAAAAAGGTTTTCGTTTGCAGTACAAATAAATCTATTGAATAACTTAATAATAAAATAAGAAGACAAAACAATATTTGTTTAAAAAAGGAAATTGAGCAAAGTTAGGTTTTTTTATTAAAATATGAAAAATCATTGTTCTGATAATCACTTATGGTAATTGTGAAGAATGACGAGCAAATAAATGTATAATGTAAGGTTTCGCCAAGTGAATGCAGAGAATGGGAAACATAAGCGATCCAACTGGATAAATGTATGTTGAATCTCACTAAAGACGATAATGAATTGCTTGGAATGAAGTTGACCATATTTCTATGAATTTCTGTCTTTTTTTCATTCTTTTATATCGCTATTTGTACATTTTTTTCTCATATGCTGTATTCTTTCTCTCGTAGCAATATTTTAAATACATCATAAAAAAGAAAACGGGAAAAGTGGTGAGGATTTAAAGGAGCTGACGTCATCAAGTATTGTTTATGTTTTTAATTAGAATAAACAATCAAAAAGTGAAAGAATAATTATTTTCCCAAAACTTTTTTAAAAAATTGTTTGGTAAAGTCGTCACCACAGCACGTAGTTTTGAAACAGATAAATTATACAAACATGTATACGGGATGTCCCTGAAAGGTCTGTACAAAATAATAACACATATTCCCGAGGCCAAAATAGAACGATTTAACCCAACTTACCTCTATTCAAAGTTGCTTCGTTTAGCCGCTAGAGGGATACAAATTTCCTGAAAAGAAATCGTTTTTTCGAGAAAACTTTATAACGCTTTTCGCGATTGGGACCAAATTTGGTATGTGGATTTGTACTGAAAGAAAGCATGATTTGGCATGTTAGTTTCTCTTCTGCCTGTTTTGTAAGTGGTCAAAAAATGGTCATCCACATCTTAAGAAGCTCATACTTTTTTTGTTATTTGATGAATACTTTTGAAACTTTTTTTGCTGATAGACACATGTGTTACCTACATTTCTTGTCTCTTGCTCCATTTCGTCATTTCTCATATTTAGGCAGAAAAAATTAATAACCCTCAACACGAACTAGAAATTTTAATCAAATCAACGAAAAAAATTCACAACAAATGTTCGAATATACCTCTGCCTTCTGCATGGATGCAAAGATTAACACGTCGTAAAAATTTGAACTAGACCCTTCTTATCATTTCGACATCGTTTTTTAGAGTGTCTACTGCAGGAATTATGGCAACGCATCCAAAATGCAGTAGACACTCTAAGAAACGATGTCGAAATGATGAGAAGAATCCAGTGCAATTTTTTACGACGTGTTAATCTTAGCAATCATGCAGAAGGCGGTATATTCTCGAACATTTGTTGTGAATTTTTTCGTTGATTTAATTAAAATTTCTGGTTCGTGTTGAGGGTTATTATTTTTTTCTGCCTAAACTATGAGAAATGACGAAATGGAGCAAGAGACAAGAAATGTAGGTAACTTATGTGTCTATCAGAAAAAAAAGTTTCAAAAGTATTCATCTAATAACAAAAAAATTATGAGCTTCTTAAGATGTGGATGACCATTTTTTGACCACTTAAAAAACACGCAGAAGAGAAAATAACATGTCAAATAATACTTTCTTTTAGTACAAATCCACATACCAAATTTGGTCCCAATCGCAATAAGCGTTAAATAGTTTTCTCGAAAAAACGATTTCTTTTCAGGACATTTGCATCCCTCTAGCCTCTAGCGGCTAAACGAAGCAACTTTGAATAGAGGTAAGTTGGGTTAAATCGTCCTATTTAGGCCTCAGGAATATGTGTTATTATTTTGTACAGACCTTTCGGGGACACGCAGTATATAAAAATAATTAAAAGTTATAATAAAATTACGTAGTAATTTCCTCAATATTGCTCATAATGGTATTTTCTTCACGATCAGTTTTCAATATTGTAAAAAGCTCTGAACTAAAAAAATTAAATTTGATTTTTTGCGCAGCGCATATAAATCATATCCGGGACGTTGCTGGTGTGGATAACGTCGGACTAGGAGCAGGATACGATGGAATAAACTAGTGAGTATATCAATTCACGTCTCTCGTCTCTTTCTAATTCCATTGTAATCTTTTTATAAGGCGTAACTGTATCATTTGTTTCAAAACAAACATAATTTTTAATTATGTACGTAAGGCTTTCTTCCGTTCGTTCCGTTTGAAATATGTTGTTCTTGTACACATATATTCAAAAATAATCTCGCGAGAAATTATTGTATAACTTCTAGTCATATAAGTTTTATCTCGCATGACAAATTTTCCATATTCAAGTGTACTGTATTTCTTGGTTGCATTATAATATTCCAAAACTGTTTGTTATAAGACTTTTATACTCATTAATTATTTTATTATTTAGTGTACCTCAGGGTTTGGAAGATGTCTCTTCGTATCCAACGTTATTTGCCGAGCTGATCGGTACAGGCAAATGGACAGTGGACGATTTGAAAAAATTAGCTGGATTAAATTTTCTTCGGGTAATGCAAGACGTCGAAAGGATAAGAGACGAATTCAAAAAAGCTAAAGTGCCACCTTATGAGGACGTTTTAATACCAAGACCAAAAGAAAATAACTGTAGTTCACAGGATCAATTTTGATTTACGTCGAAGCGAATTGTCATTATCGTGAAACTTTTAGCAAATTTTTATTTTAATATAAAACTAATATATGTATATGTAAGATCTAAGAAAAGTGTTTGTAAAATAAACTAACGTGCGATTAATTGCAAATGTAAATGTAACTAGTCGTAAGATATAAAAAAAAAGGTGCTACAATATATAAATGTATTTAAAATTTATTTAATAATAACTGTATTGTACATTTTACGTATAAGAACATTTATGTATAAAATTTAATTCAAATTTTGTATACATTTTTTTTAAGAGCAAATGAAAAATTTATCTAAATGAGAATTCTTATACATCATTAGATTTGAAACACACGCTCGACATTGCATTAAACGCTCACCTCCGCGGACTAACGTTAGTTTCAGGGCGATTGACCCGTCGTCAGTACGGCTGCTATGGTCAAATAGCGGACAACTCTTGATGTTGCGGCACCCACCGATGAGTGGCGTCGCTTATCAGTTAGTAACTTATACATCATGTTTTTTATACGAAAGGTTACCACCATTTGAAAAAGTGTACTTGGAGTCCTACCACTGAATTGATTAGCTGAGAAAATATTTTAATTTGTTTCAAATATATTTTGTACATAATAAATTCGATTACTAAACAACGAAAAAAATTTTTTTTATATTTTTCATTTTCATTGTTTCATTCTATAAAGAACACAAAGTTAGCTAAATTTACGACGCATTGAGTTATCGTAATTAAGAGTTTTCAAAAAATACCTTGATAAAAATGTTCTATATTTTAAGTAATGACGATATTAAAATTTATTTAAATGGTAAACGTACTTTTCTAAATTTCACATTATTTTGTTTAAGATGGATCCAATATTTTTTCTGGTTAACTAAATAATATTTTATTTTGGAGAAAAAATATATATAAGTAAGAATTAAAAAATAAAAATGTTTACCAAACAGATAATGTTAACGGTTTGTAAACTTACAAGGCAGTTTTTAAATTGCAATCTGCTCTACTATGACCAATTTAATGATCATAATTACTTAGATGTAAATATTAGACATAAATTTTTGTAATGAATACAAATAAAAGATAATACTGCTATGCATAAACCCAAAACGGAATTAACATATGTGTATTTACTAGAAATATGATAAAATTCTTATAAATGCACATATTCTAGATGTAAGTATTGTGTTTAGGGAAATGTAAATAATAAAATTTTAGACTATAAATACATAAACAATGTTATGTTTTGATAGTTTTAGTATGTAGGTAATTAATTGGTTTTTGTGTAGAGATTTATACAATTCGGATTAATTTCTGAAATAAAGCGTAAATATCTAAGAAAGAAATGGGAATAATAGGACCAATTTCTTACTATTTCTAAATGTTTTACTAACTGACAAAAATGTACATATTTATGCTCATGTAAACATTAACGATAACATATCATAGGCATAGGATTTTAAAGCAATATTATTAACAATTTCACTTGTTGTTTGTTTATGTAATAAAACGTTTATATTAAATGTACCTTAATTATATATTTTCATTGTATGTATTAAGTTTCAATAAATTTTTATAAACGCTTTGAAATCATTGATTTGTGTTTTCCCTTCAAAATATATTGATTGAGAAAAATGTTATACAGTTTAAAATTAATTAAAATAATTAAAATTAATAATTGTTTTATTTTGTAGGTCCTTTATATTTTTTCACTAAATGTGATTTTACGTGACTATTATTGCGATTACATTTATTTCATATATAAATTACTCCTTCCGGCATGCATTTTTCTGAAAAACTTTGTGAAAAAATTATTCCATTTCGTTTTAAGGTATAAATGCAATATTTTCCTTACTTCACATATGTGATGATATGATCTTAAGCTAAGGAAAAATGTATAATATAGAACTCGATTGAGAACTAATATATTTGTATTGACATGTTACGCCAATGCTTCGCCCTGAATGTTACGCCAATGCTTTTCTCTGAAAGAATCATGGATTCACAATTAGTGTTATAACCATAAAACAAAAAAAAATACTAGATCTAAGGGATAAATACTATTTTGGCATAACTGAAGTATAAATTGCACAAAATGAAGTGATGAAAATGTTTTAATTAAATAATGCATCGACGTATTGGTCTCTATGGACCGCATTAGTGATGACATCAAAAACGAGCACGAAATTTAAACAGGAGTCGTTCACATTTTGACCGTCTTAAAACTGACCCTTATGGTTGATATAAATAGGTGTCAAATTAAATAGAACAATTTTGAATCTGCTGAAATGTACTTATTATAAACATTTAAAATACAAGGCCGTTATATGAGTATTATACAACTTTTAAGTTTATATCAGTGCATATATATCGCTTTAAAATGTTGTGATAATTGTTTTAATTGAATTCTACAAAGCGATGCGCTTTTCTTTATCTTTAAGTTGGCATACATGTAACTTCATAGCTTC
>JAFFZR010026790.1:0-15406 GCA_018397195.1 Lethrus apterus | reverse complement strand
GGAGTATATGTTTCTGTAAATTGTGTTCGAGAATTAGTAAGGAAGTTTGATAGAACAGGGTGTTTACAATTTATTACACAATTTTTACAGTACACAAAACAAAGAAAGCTTATTCTACATGTTACCCTCCTATTGTTACACATTTTTCAACGACTGCTCTAAACTTTTCGAACACTAGGTGAAGGTATCTCCATTTATGTCCGCTACAGCTTCTGTAATTTTGTGTCTTAAAATATTTTCATCATCCTGCAATCATACGCGTAAACTTTCTGCTTAAGATATCCCCATAAAAAAAGTCTAATGGAGTAATGTCTGGAGAGCGAGGAGGCCATCTAGTAGGACTGAACTGTCCAATTCATTTATTAGGAAAATGTCTATTTAACCACTCCCTAACTTGAATTGCTCCATGAGCAGGACAACCGTTCTCTTGAAAATGAAGCGCCTGTCTCTTCTGCAAGTTTACCTCATGTAGAGGAGGAAGGAAGAAGTTTTCCAACCTTTCTATGTATGTATTTACAGTTCCATTAAAAAAATGAGGACCAATAATCTTATTGTACATTACCGCACACCAAACATTAACTTATCGCTGGCTATTTGTTATTATTTGAAAATTTGGATTTTCTTTCGAGCAACACCTACAATTTTGGCTGCTAACGACTCCATTTATTATGAATGTTGCTTCGTCCGAGAAAACAATGTTTCTGTAAGAATATTTGTCCATCATAATCCGTTCTCCCATCAACAAACAAAATTCTAAACGAAGTTCATCGTCATTTCTTTCAAGATTATGTAGTAAGGATGAATTTTATTTTCTGATAGAATTCTCTCTAAGCGGCTTTTACTGATAGAAAGAGCTCTTTGCCTTTGTCGTAACGTTTTCTTTGGGAAAGTTCTTGCAGAATCAAGAGCGATCAATGTAGCGGCATCATTTTGTTCATGAATGTGCTTTTGGTTCTTCAAATCTGTTACACTGACTGTTCTATTAAACTTCCTTACTAATTCTCAAACACAATTTACAGAAACATATACTCCCGGATATTTCCTATTAAAAAGTTCAATTGCATAGCGATATGATACTTCACCGATACCGTAGCATTTCACAAAATAAATTCTTTGCTGTAGAGACAACATAATTCAAACATTGACTAACAATTAGTTGACATAAAATCATTTGAGTAAATTCTCAGTTGCATTGGTTTTCATTAGACAACTGCGATAACCACGTTGGCAAAATTTATACCTATTACTTATTTATCTTAATAAAGATTAAAAAATCAACTTTGAGATACAACGTTCGGATTAGACATGTGAGCTTCTATTGAAATTTCAAACATCTTTTACCAGTAATACTTATACTTTCCTTTCAAATAAAAGATACTTTATTCTTAACCAAATTTCACGTTGTTTCGTTTTCTAACCACCCTGTATGTTATTTCGAAATTTTGATACTGGCTGAAGACTTGCTAGATGGAGCAAAACTTTTTTTGAAGAATGACTGTTCTTCCTAAAATGCGAAATAAGGAAGTTTACAAGTATAGTGAGGTCCATCCAGGGACACACTGTATATTTGCTCACTTAATCTACGGACAGACTATTAACACGTGAGGTTACTCTCCATAGTCTCCATATAGTTATAGAATTAATTCTCACACACAGGTCACTTTAACCGTATAGCCATATACTAATTAAACTTCAAATAAAACGGGGCTGAAAGAAAATTTTCAAATAAATTAATAACCACTCTTTTTATACATGTTTAAACTCTGTCGCTTTCCAATTTCCCATTGAATTCTCGTTGTCATTTTTCCTCTTATCTTCAGTTTCCCTTTTCTTGCTATTCTGATTGTATTTTCTTCAAATATTTTCTCGTAACTGCTTTTGGATCTCCGTACTAAAGCTCTTCCAGCCCCATGACATCCCCAAAATATATTACCATGTAATCATGGTGTCAACCGATTCTTTCTATATTTGATAAATTCTCCTCTTTCTCATTCTATAATTTTCTGATTTATTCTGTCTTCAGCCACCGAACCTTTTACAGTTTGAGTGTTCCTTTCGATTTGTCCGAAAAATAAACCCATGCTGCGCTTAATGGTTAAAGAATTCTTCAGTGAATAAATCTAATTAATGTAGAGAATTTTATTATCAACTATTTAATGTATCTTTTCATTGGGATAACATTCTTTATTTTTAAATATTTCATGTATAAATGAGAATTTAAAATTAATTATTATCATTTAATTTCAGACAACTGCCATAACTAAAGCAATAAATTCTCACGAAGTTCCAGTGAAGCAAAAACATGTTCGTTCTGCAATTATTGGTACTTTTAGACAGCAGGGAGGACAGGTATTTTGGACCATTGCACTCCGACTACCGACTATGGATGATCGAATAGTTGCTTGGAAATTTTGTCATGTTTTGCACAAAGTTCTACGGGAAGGTCATCCATTATGTCTAGTGCATAGTCAGAGACACAGGCATGATCTTGATGAGATTGGAAAGTTGTGGGTAAATAAATTGTTGTTAATTTCCTATTTATATGATTTGATAAATAAATGACATTAATCCAATATTTTCACTTTATAAAATTAACAATTGATGTTTGGTTATTAGATGATGTTAAACAGATAGTAATTTCTTTTTCTATATATTTTTAGGGCCACTTAAAGGAAGGATATGGAAAATTGATTAGACTTTATACAATTTTGTTAATAAGTAAATTAGATTTTCATAAAAGAAATCCTCGATTCCCTGGCCATTTAGGCGTTTCACAAGAAGAACTGGAATCAATTGGCTCCAATGACATAAATAATTAGTAAGTTATATTTAAAGAATTGTAATTTCTAAATTGATAGATATGTACAATTTTGCTTCGCAACAAAGTAAAAATAATGATTATTTGTAAAAATTTCCAATTAAGTATTAAATTTTATAATAATTTCTTGATTTAAGAATAGTGATTTTTTTTCATAAAGACAAATTTACTTATTTTGTTGTAATGGTTAAAAAACATATACATGTATTTCATTTTTAGCTTTGAAATGTCTGTGGAAATGTTTGATTATTTGGATAGTATATTAGACTTACAATCAGCAAGTAAGCTTTTTATCTTATTAAGTCACCATGGTGATCTTGGTAAAAGAGATAAAACTGTTATATTATTTATTTATACTAATCATCTCTTTGTTTTGATTTCTAATCAACATTTCTTTATTCAACTGACTTTCTCTTGCCATTACTGAGACCTTCATTGTGACTATATAATATAA
This sequence comes from Lethrus apterus, assembly GCA_018397195.1. Classification (NCBI taxonomy): domain Eukaryota; kingdom Metazoa; phylum Arthropoda; class Insecta; order Coleoptera; family Geotrupidae; genus Lethrus; species Lethrus apterus. The sequence goes on along the minus strand of JAFFZR010026790.1, from coordinate 12,134 downwards.
TAAAATAATAACATCTTCTAATTGCTCTTTTGTTTGTAGTATTTGGTTCACTTGACATGTCTCGTTCAAATTCAATGACTAGTGCAGGCCAGTGCAGACTAGCTCCTCTTATACCTTGTATTCAAGATGCCTCGAAACTGTATGACTATTGTGTTAAAATATTATTTAAATTACATTCGTCATTGCCACCAGATACCTTACAAGGACATCGTGATAGATTTTTAAAACAATTTAAGGAATTGAAACAATTTTATCAAAATACGAACGCGTTGCAATATTTTAAAGATCTTATAACAGTACCTCCACTGCCTGAGGTGATTTTTTTACTATTATTAGTTACTTTTATTTTTAGTTTTTTTTATTTTAGAACCCTCCAAATTTTTTAATACAAGCAAATTTACACACGTATGTAACACAAGAAGTTTATGTGCCCCAAGAAGAAGAAGAACCTGCAGAAGGAAATTTAATTGACACTACAGATACGTCCGTAGATAGAATGGATAACAATTGTATTTCACCAGCACCCTCTCAGTCTCATTTAGATTTATTAGCAGAGAGAGATAATCTTATCAAACATTTGCAATTGGAAACTGAGAGACTAAGGTATATACTTATGACAATAAGTGACATACAATATTTGACTTAAAGTCGCTGACGTCAGCGCATTTGACGGGACTGTCACTGTTGATGACAAACTTCTCATTCTCCGACAGATTCCTTTGTCCGAAATAGCAGACGTTATCTGATGTTACAGCTATTACCGAAAGGTGGAGCTGTAACATCATTTTCGTAGTATGTATACAGTCCGTTCTACAAAACGGGCCCAAGACTATAGTGACTTCAATTGTGATATAATCACCAACAAACCATGTATATTATTAAATGGGACAGTCTTAGCTACAACTTGGCGAAAAAAATTCTTTATTAAACACCTTCATTTATTTGTTATGACGTCATCGCCATTATTTTAAATGGCAACCTATATTTTTTATTTGTTATTTCGTTATGATTTTTAATTCTGTTTTCAACGGTATACAAATTTAAATAGGTTGCATAAGAAAAAAATCAAGAAAAACGGCCTTACAATTTTAATAGAATGATCAATGAATTGAACAAATTAATCCAACTAATCCATGATACGGCAAAATTTTACTAAGAAAAGTCGTTCATAATAAGAAATTGTGGCCCTATACAAAATTTCAGAAAGATCTACCTACTTTGATCAAACCGTGATTAAACAAAACAAGACCGTTTGATCAAAGTAGGTAGATCTTTCTGAAATTTTGTATATGGCCACAATTTCTTATTATGAACGACTTTTCTTAGTAACATTTTCCTGTATCATGGATTAGTTGGATTAATTTGTTCATTTCATTCATCTTTCTATTAAAATTGTAAGGCCGTTTTCCTTGGTTTTTTTTCTTATGCAACCTATTTAAAATTGTATACCGTTGAAAACAGAATTAAATATCATAACGAAATAAAACATAAAAAATATAGGTTGCCATTTAAAAAAAATGGCGATGACGTCATAACAAATAAATGAAGGTGTTTAATAAAGAATTTTTTTCGCCAAGTTGTAGCTAAGACTGTCATTTAATAATATATATGGTTTGTTGGTGATTGAATCACAATTGAAGCCGCTATAGTCTCGGGCTCGTTTTGTAGAACGGACTGTATAGTCTTTGTAGAACTTTCAGCTGCCATTTATGAAAGTCGTCTAAGAAGTTACAGTTTGGAAGTTACAGTTTGGAAGTTACAGTTTGGAAGTTACCAATTAGTTTATAAGTTATTGTAAGCATCCAAAGTAGCGGATCCTTAGAATAACTTTTTCTAAATTTCACTAGTTTTTATAAAAAAAGGAGGTTTATTTAAATCTAATAATTTCTTACTTTATAATGAAACAAAAATATATTATAACTTTCTTAGAATTATAAATACACGGAGTAATGGAACTCAACTAGGGGAAGCGGTAAAACAGCTGTGGAATTGTAAAATTAGAGTGGTGCGTTTAATGAAAACAGAATCGGGAAAAATTAAACAAGTATTAGACATTAAAATTATTTTTGAATAAAAGGGGAAGGATTGGAAGATAATCAAATACCTCTAAATTGATGTAGTTTTAATACACGGTGGACTTTCAACCGAAGTTGTTCAAGTTAGGTTGATCTTTTCATTTTGCTTTAAAGAACGAACCGAAAAATTTATGCAAAGGCTAATTGGCTTTAGTGTGTTATTTTCTTTTGCCTCCAGACATTTTTTGTAATCAGCTTCAGAAAGGGCCCTCGTAAATTTGGTAACTGTCTAACAAATGTACCAAACAATTTTAACTTTTCGATGTAAATATTTGTAATGATTATTATTTTTTTTATTGCTATCATTAAATTTAGTATTAGGAATTTCAATGTTTCATTTCCTGAAAATCACCACAGTTGGGTTCCGAGTTTGATAAGTTGAAAGGGGTTGAGTTGTGGTTAGTAGTATCGACTATCAGGTTATGGTGGCAGCTTAATCTTTAAATATTTAACCTGGAAGCATCGATACGGGAAGCTAACGGGTAGCTTTGGGATTGGATACATTTTAATAAGAACGGGGTGGTGAGCACGACCGTGACATTTGTTCTCTCGTGGCCTCTGCTAACGCTACCGTCAAAGTCCCACACGACCCTTCGAGGGGAGGTGCCGGATCACGAAAAGGGGGCTTAAGCCGTGTCGTGCACGTCAGAAGGTTAATTGCAGGTAAAATTTGTACAAGACACCACCACCCGTCCGTTTCTTAGATTATCGACAAAGAATGTTACCATTATTTCCCTACCGTGAAAGCCATTGAATACATTTACCTTTCTCTATCGCGACTCCATAGTCTTTGTTGAACATTCGGCTGCCATTTTGAAAGTCATCTCAGAAATTACAGTTTTCCTTGGATGTTACCATTTATTTTGGAAGTTATCGACAAAGAAGTTACCATAATTTCCTTACAGTGAAAGCCATTGAATACATCTACCTTTCTCTATCGCGACTCCATAGTCTTTGTTGAACATTCAGCTGCCATTTTGAAAGTCATCTCAGAAATTACAGTTTTCCTTGGATGTTACCATTTATTTTGGAAGTTATCGACAAAGAAGTTACCATTCTTTCCCTAACGTCGAAACCATTGAATACATCTACCTTTCTCTGTCGCGACTCCATAGTCTTTGTTGAACATTGAGCTGCCATTTTGAAAGTCATCTCGGAAGTAACAGTTTTCCTTGGAAGTTACCATTTACTTTGGAAGTTATTGACAACGTTACCATTCTTTCCCCTTCAATCTTTAATATTTGTATGGCGCATTTCTATTCTCATTCTCATGTCCATATTTCCACCATCTTACTCTTTGTCTCTGTATTTTTCACCATGTCCTTTGAGAGCTTCAATTTTTTTCTATCCCATTCCTTGCATTCAGTTGTTAATTTCCTACTTCTTTCTTCTTGGCAGCTCTATTTCTTAAAATCTATTTGCCTTCCTTTTAAAATCGTATCGTTGTTCATACAGGGTAAGTCTGATATAAGCGACACTATTTTGAAAGATGATACATTAACCCAAAGCTAAATCTGCAGGAATGGCGGTCCTATTTTGAAGAACGTGCAGGAAAAAATATTTTAATTTTGAGTCAAATATGAAAATAACGCCGACTCATCGTTCTTGAAAGGCATTTTATGTGAATATGAAAATTTACTGGATGGGAAGGGAATACAATAGCTGTAGGTTTTGTAGGGTGGGTTTAGACAAATGGGAGCACTGGTCGAGGGAACATGTCAAATGGAAACCGGTGTAGATTGGAGTAAGGCTATGGATGAGTCGGAATCTGGGCTGGAAGTATTCAAGCGGACTAAAAGAAGTTGCTGGATGAGCAAAGAAAGGAGATGTGAGAAAGGTGTGAAAGAACAGTTTAGGTAGTTAATCATTGTCATCGTGGTAGAGTGCTGATTGTATTAATTAATAAGGGTTTGTTTTTATAAAAATTACAGTTTTTGAAAATTTAAATTGAAGGTTGGCTACCTATTAAAATGGAAAATGAATGAAATTGAAAAATGTAGTGAAATGGAAAATATAGTGAAATGGAAAAGTAAAAATTAATAGGATCTCCGGAACAGAAAAAAAAAACACAAAAACGGAATGTAAGAAGATGGGAAATTAGAAGTAAATAAGGAAACAATGTGAAAGACATGAAAGGAAAGATATGAAAAAAATGGATTGCGAAAGAGACGAAGAACACGACGAATGAAATAATGATAAATTGATACGAAGAAATACATAGAGACTTGAGGCAATAAAAAAATAGAAGCATTACTAATGGGAAAAAATTAAAAACAAAAGACTATCGTTTTGACAGCAAGCAGAAAGTAAAAAACATGATAAAATGCACAGATAAGTTAAACACTAGCACAGAAAGAAATGTGGAGAAAATATCTGAACTAAAGAACAAAGTAATGCATAAAGAAAAAAAGAAAACACTCACAATCATGGAAAAACTTAGGGAAGAAAGTGGAATCAGATGGAAAATCAAAAAATGCCTTCTTCGAATTACTAAAAAAAAATATGGAAAGAGAATAAAGAAATTGCACTGAAAATTAATTAGAAGAAAACAAATAGAAGGCTAGAAATAATGGTTAGATAGAAAAGATGTTATGAAATTATTAGGGTAAGAGGAAGATAAAATGGACAAACCACACTGAAAAACAGAAAGCATAACGAAAAAAAGTAGATGCAGGTAATGGAATTCCAATTAAAAAAAAAAAAAACCTAAGGAGGAACAAAAATTAATGATAGGTTGTTTAAAGATATATTGTTTCCCATGAAACATTTTTTTCTTTTTTAATTTCTTATTTCTTTGTTTCCATCTCGAAAACAAGACAATTAGAGTGTGAGTTTATTGAACAAATCACCTACAGTTTTTCAATCATTAACTGCGTCACCCTGTATATTTATTTTTTTAATTTACATAAATTTAATGTGATCTTTGATATTGTCATATTGTGTTTGAAGCTTTGACCTTTCGGACGATCTAATATTAAATATAACAATAATAATAATAAATAATAATAATAATAAATAATAATAATTATAATAATAATAATAAATAATAATAATAAATTATAATAATAACATTTTTCCAAATTTTTCCTGTCCACCCATCCTAGATGAAATATAGAAATTGTTTATGGGACGCTCGTTTTACAGGTTTTTCCATCGATTCTTTTATAATAAAAAAAAAAATAACCGATCGATCTATTTTTTATTGGTTGGAAGCTCAAGAATACCTACCGAATACCTTTTCAAATATTTTAATATAAAAAGTTTTATTGTGCACGCAAGGCATCGTCCTAATTGTCTGGTTCAAGAGATTTTCGTAAATCGCAGATGAGGAAATGGAATAATAATCAAATTGCGCTGGATGTGAGTTATAAGACGGCGCAGGAGATAGATTTTAGATTCAAACGTGGAATTAATCCGCAAAGATTTGCCAAGTTTGCAATTTCAAAACGGTTAGACGTAGCCTCGAAAATGGAAATCAACTAATAAAATTCAAAATTAAAAAATTGCATTAAAAAATACAATCACGAATGTTTTATTTATTTATTTACAATTAAAAAATAGATATCAACTACAATTTATTTAGGATTTTTTAAAAATAACACATTTTTGTTTCACTTTTTTATAAAGATACGAAATACGTTTAAATTCAGGCTGTTAAACTAAGTTTCAAAACATGGTCCTTCGAGCCGGACAATAAAACCCCAATTAGGTTAGAAATATGTTAGAAAAATCTAAACGGCATTATACATATTTGTGCGACAAACGATCTCAATCATTGCTTTATACATCACTTAATATCACTTAAAATCTCCATTGAATCTCTCAGTTGTGATCGTTAATAATTAAAAATCGAGAGCAAGGCCGATATTCGTGCTCGCATACCAACCTTGAAAGGCGTACCGCAAGGTTCAACATCACTCATTTTTTTTTATTATTCACTTGTAGTTCACCTTCTTCAGTCAACATAAAAATCAATGAAATACCGATGAAATTAATTCAACTCAACAAGAAAAATATTAATAAATATTAAAAATCAAAAAATTAATAATTGTTGAACTAAAATTATTGACTGTTAGATTAGGTTATGATCTCGAAGCCAACAAAGAAAAGTAATCAAAAGTTCTTGAATGTTGACTTATAGGTAATCAATAATTCTCATTTTCCATCCAACATCGATAAATTTAAAATAAATAAATAAAATCCTGTCAAATTTATTATTGTATTATTTAATAATAAGCGTCAGGAAACTAAAATCAATAAAATCCAAAACAAAACAAAATATTTTTGGATTAATAATTACGACTTCCAACCCAACAAATGTACTAAAACAAATGTTGATTGTTGACTAATTCAGAACTCAAAATCAAGAAACTTAAATCAATAAAATCAAAAGCAAGATAAAACAGTTCTGGATAAGTAATTATGTCTTCCAACACAACAAAAGTACTAAACTAAATGTTGATTGTTGACTAATTGCGAACTCAATGCCAGAAAACTAAAATCAATAAAATCCAAAACAAAAAAAGTATGTCGGGCTAAGTAATTACGACTTCAAACCCAACAACAATAACAAAATAAACGTTTATTGACTTCCAATCCAACAAAAGTATTAAAATAAAGGTTGATTGTTGACTAATTGAGAAGTGGAAGCTATGAAAATAAAATCAATGAAATCCAAAAAATAAATTTTATTTCTTCATAAGTTATTACGACTTCCAACCCAACAAAAGTACTTAACTAAATGTTGATTGTTGACTAATTGCGAAATCAAAGCCACAAAACTAAAATCAATAAAAGTATGTCGGGATAAGTAATTACGACTTCCAACCCAACAAAACTACTAAATTAAATGTTGACTGTTAACTAATTGGGAACTCAAAGCCAGAAAATTAAAATTAATAAAATCCAAAGCAAAAAAAATATGTCGGGATAAGTAATTAGGACTTTAAACCCAACAACAATAATAAAATAAATGTTGATTGGCTTCCAGCCCAACAAAAGTATTAAAATAAATGTTGATTGTTGGCTAATTGAGAAATGGAAGCTGTGAAACTAAAATTAATAAAATCGAAAAAATAAATTTTATTTCTTGATAAATAATTACGACTTCCAACCCAACAAAATTACTAAATTAGATGTTGATTGTTGACTAATTGAGAACTCAAAGCCATAAAACTAAAATCAATAAAATTCAAAGCAAGAAAATTACTTACTTAGTAAAATAAATGGTGCTTGACATCCAACCCAACAAAAGTATTAAAACAAATGTTGATTGTTGATTAATTGAGAAGTCGAAGCCACGAAACTAAAATCAATAACATCCAAAGCGATAGAAAACATTTCTGGATAACTAATTACGACTTCCAACCCAACAAAAGCACTAAGCTAAGTGTTGATTGTTGACTAATTGAAAACTGAAAACCAGAAAACTAAAATTCCAAGTAAAAAAATATGTCGGGATAAGTAATTACGACTTTAAGCCCAACAAAAATAATAAAATAAATGTTGATTGGCTTCCAACCTTACGAAAGTATTAAAATAAATGTTGATTGTTGACTAATGGAGATGTGGAAGCCATGAAACTAAAATCAATAAAATCCAAAAAAGAAATTTTGTTTCTTGATAAGTAATTACGACTTCCAACCAAACAAAATTACTAAATTAAATGTTGATTATAAAATAAATGTTGACTGTTGGCTAATTGAGAACTCAAAGCCATAAAACTAAAATCAATAAATCCCAAAGCAAGAAAAAAATATACGTATAATTAATAATTACGTACTTATTAAAATAAATGTTGCTTGAAGTCCAAAACCAGCAAAAGTATTAAAACAAATGTTGATTGTTGACTAATTGAGAAATCAAAGTCAAGAAACTTAAATCAATAAAATCCAAAGCAAAAGAAAACATTTCTGGATAAGTAACTACGACTTCCAACCCAACAAATGTACTAAATTCAATGTTGATTGTTGACTAATTGAGAACTAAAAGCCAGAAAACTAAAATCAATAACATCCAAAGCAAAAAAAAAACTTATGTCATGGTAAGAAATTACGACTTCAAATCCAACAAAAATATTAAAATAAATATTGATTGGTTTCCAACCCAACAAAAGTATTAAAATAAATGTTTATTGTTAATTAATTGAGAAGTCGAAGCCATGAAATTAAAATGAATAAAATCCAAAACACAAATTTTTAATTCTGGATAATTAATTACGACTTCCAACCCAACAAAAATACTGAATTAAATGTCGATTGTAAAATAAATGTTAATTGTTGACTAATTAAGAACTAGAAGGCGAGAGATCAACAAAATCCAAAGCAAAAAAAATAGTTCTGGAATTACGACTACAATCACAACAAAAGTACTAAAATAAATCTTGATTGTTGACTAATTGAGAACTCAAAGCCAGGAAACTGAGATCAATTAAATTTAAAACAAAACAAAACAAAAAAATTGTATTAGTAATTACAACTTAAATAAAAAAATATACTCAAATAAATGTTGATTGTTGACTAATTGAGAATTCAAAGCCAAGAAACTAAAATCAATAAAATTCTAATAAATTGTTGGTATTAATAATCACGACTTCTAACCCAGCAAAAGTTTTAAATGTTGATTGTTGACTAATTGATAACTTGAAGTCAGAAAACTAAAATCAATAAAATCCAAAACAAAAAATTGAACTACGGATAAAAGAATTCACGATCACCTCCAATCCAACAATAAAAAATTTTAATTAATAACGATTACTTACCTCTGCTGGCGGATCCGAATGCACCATACAGTCTAACTTCGCCTCCAGTCCTTCACCGGAATTTACCCACGATCTGAGCACAGTTACTTCCGGTGGATCTAAAAGCGATTCTTTTTAAAAATGTCCAGCGTTAAACCGTCGATGTCTTACATAATACGTTCAGTTTTATTTCGCCGGTGACGGGCGAACCGATTCCATTGGACGCTGTGCATTGATACATTCCGGCGTGTTGCCTTAGTACGTCCATCAGTGTCAGTAAATAACCAGTTTGTACTTGCATTCCGGACGGTAACAAGCCATCCTGCAAAAATAAATAATTGTTCGTACTAATTAAAGCTTATATTATTGTATGAAACTGGTAAATCATTTTTGTATAAAATTATAAAACATGGTCCTTCGAGCCGGCTAGTAGTATTTCTTTCCTAACAATTCCATTGTTTCGTACATCATATTTATTTTATATTGAGAACTGAAATTTTTGAAGTGATTTCTTAAATGCGATCGTTGTGATTCTTTAAGGTGTCAACTTGCAAACCATGGTCCTTCGAGCCGGATAATAAAACTTAAATTTTATTTTTTTTTTTCGAACAATTTCACTCATTGTCTCTTCATATTTATATCGAGAACTGAAATTTCGATGTAATTTTTCAATTACAATCGTTAATAAGCAATCATGCTCAAGGTAACGCCGGTGAAACTTCACTGTCCGGACTAAGCCTGTTTTTGCGAATCTAACAATGCCAACCTATCAAAAATTTTACAAATTAGTTGCTTGGAAACGACAACAACAAACAGTTATTTTAAAATGAAAATAAATAGTTTATTTACTTTAATGGGAAAATTACCTTTTTCGACCATTGAACTATTGGTAAAGGGTTTCCGTTAACCCTACATTCGAATGTCACGGTTCCGCCCTTTCTCGTCGTCGTTTGTCCATTGGGTGGTATAATTTGAATACTGGGTGGCACTGAAAATACACGAAATTACACTAGTAATTTAGAAAAAAAATCTAAAAATTAATTTTTATTAAAATTGATTTATTATTTCTATATATAATAACACCAATTTTAATAAAACTGATGCATACCTACACAATAAATTACTATTAAGTCGTGACCAACGCTGTAACTCAATTCCGCAAAAACGACGGTTCTAGCCAAAAAAACCTTTCCTACTCTGTACACGTATTTTAAGAATTTTTGTTCGACGATGTGCTTATGTGATTGTTAAAAAAAAAAAAACGAACTTCCGCGTTTAATAACGCAACTGAAGTGTAAAATATTTTTTTAATTTGTACGCGATCCGGCCGCGCGGTTCAATCGCCGCTGGCGTCGACGCCGCGCCGCCGTCGCCGTAGTTTATTTATATTTTTGCTGGAAATTGAATAATGAAAAGACGCCTCGGGCACGGGTTACGTCGATCTCAAACGAATCGCTTGGCTCGCGGAAAGTATCTTGCTTGCGCGCAATTTCGACAATTCGTTTATTTTTATTTATCGCCCCACGAAAAAAGATTAGAAAGTTAGCGGCGGATGATGTCGTTATTGAATTTAAAGGAAAATGATGAAAGCGTTTCGAATAAGCGTCGAGTCGACATCGTAAGGGCTGAAAATGTATGTTTGAATTTTATTGAATCTATTTTTCCAAAAAGCAGAAATAAATTATAGTTGAACTAAAAAATTGGTTTTAATATTTTGATAGATTTTATTTTAGTCAAAAATTAAACTAAAATTTTGGCCACTTGGACACAAATTTTGAAAATTTCAAAAAATGGAATTTAACAATTTTCACAAAATATTTTAATTTTCGGAATTTTTCACAATTTTTGATAAATTTATTTAAATCTGACGATTTGTTTTTTGAACAATGTGAAGATTTATTTATTATTTTTCGAGTTGGGCACGTTATAAAATAAGACTAAAACTCAAATAAGACTGTTAAGGATAAAGTGGGTCGAAAATAAGGGGTAAGATGAAGGCTGTAAACTCTATTTTATTATTATTATTATTATTAAGTAATAAAAAAGCTTGAATGTGATTACACAAATCTATGCAATAATTTCTCTCATTACACAAAACATTATTTTTGTGTCGCCTTTTTCTTTGTCGCATCTTTGTATTGCTCTTATTTTTTCTCGGTTTTATCTTCTTTTCATTTTTTTCTACTAATGCTGATCTCTTCTCATCTTTATTGTTTTTTTTTTCGTATCTATATCGTTGTCTTTAGTTTGTTTATCTTGTGATTATTTTGCTTTTATCTTATTTCTGTACTTATTATATTATGTATCTTATTTCTCTACTGTTTTTATGTTGTCTTTATCTTGTTTCTATTCGTTTTTATTTTGTTTCTTCTTTGTGATTTTATTGTCTTTATTTTTATTTCCTTTATTTATTTTTTTTTCTTTTATTAAACAGCAATGGGCTGAGGTACTGGTTACAGAGCCTCATTATTATCCCAAGAGGGGCTCTTCTTCACCTCATATCAACTCCGCTAGCCATCTTCTTTTCTTCTGTTGTTTCTCCCTTGTACTAGTGGCTGTAATACGATATTGATTCCAAAACTCCCCCCCCCACATGATAACTTTTGAACTGCTGAAACTATCGTTATGAGAAAAAACAGGTCGATTTTTAATTTTTACCTACAAAATTTTGGTGTTGTCAAAAATTCCATTGAAACCGGAAGTGATGCCAACTTTCTTATTTTAAATGGAACACCCTGTATATTTTGACGTTTTTGGAGAGACGAATCCAACGATACCGCATATGTTCAACTTTAACTTGAAAAGTAGCAAGATAGGCAGCAATAATTTTTCTGTAATATGTTATTTTTTTTAAGCAAAATTGGCCAGAAGTTCGTAATAAAGATCTGCTTTTATTTGTTTGTTATTTGTTTTGTAGCTAATTAGTTAGTTAATGTCTATTAATGGTTTTTCTTGTTATTTAACACTACAAATGTTTATTGCTTTATGGCTAACTAAGGATCACAGAAAATTTATTGCTGCCTCTCTTGTTACTTTTCAAATTAAAGTTGAACTTATGGCATCGATGGATTCGCCCCTCCGCACAGTGGGACCAAATCTCAAAAAGCTGGCCAAAACCTCAAAACATTGTCTAACGGCTTTGACATTTTCTACTCGGGGGTTTTCGGGGTCGCTGATAACGAATCCAATCGAATCCAATCAATTTTGACAAAAAAATGGCGGATCCAATATGGCGACCGAGTATATTATAAAATTCTTATTTTTCGGTGAAATTTTGTATCTGGGGGTTCTACATTGCGCTAATTACGAATAAGATGTTT
>JAFFZR010026789.1:0-15513 GCA_018397195.1 Lethrus apterus | reverse complement strand
TAATCAGCAGAAAAAACTACACATTTGGTGTATTGACCAACACCGTAGCTTCTCTACTAACAAAGTTATCACATGTGCGGTGACTTGTATTAATGTCGTCGTAGCTCTTTTGTTTTTCATTTCTGGGTTATAGTAGTATAAGAAGATTTTGTGCAAAATTTCATTTTCTACCGACTGCTACTTTTACTATTTAATTGCTGATTTTGGATTGGATTGCAATCCACAGCTTTATAAAATCATTTTCCGAATTAGAAAAATTACGTCTTTAATTTCCATTTTCCAAGTAGTGGAAAGTCATGAGAGTTTTACGGTCCAAACCAACCTTTACTTTCTCATTGCAAAAAATCTGTCATAAAATCGAAATCAAATAGTATTGGGTTGGATTATGAAACTGAGATTGACATATTAAAATCTTACATTTTCAATTTCCATTTTGCAGTAGTGAGAAGACATCAGTTTTAAAATCCAACCTAACGCTTTCCTATTGCAAAATTCCTCTGTTTTAAAATCCAACTCAGCTAATAGTGTTGCGTTGGATTATGAAACCTAGACTGACATATTAATAACTTTACGTCTTCAGTTTCCATTTTGCAGTAGTGGGAAGATATCTGTTTTAAAATCCAACTGAACTAACCCAACACTACGGGTTAGATTATAAAACTGTGACTCACATATTAAACATTTTGCAGAAGTGGGAAGACATGAGTTATAAAATCCAACCTAACCCTTTCTCAATACAAAATTCTTCCAACTCAGCTAATAGTGTTGGGTTGGATTATAAAACAAACTGTGGTATTAAAAATTGTACGCCTTCAATTTCTGTTTTCCAAGTACTGGGAAGCGATGAGCTTCTGTAATAACGAAGTTATCCCATGTGCGGTGACCTGTATTAATGTCGTCGTAGCTCTTTTGTTTTTCATTTCTGGGTTATAGTAGTATAAGATTTTGTGCAAAATTTCATTTTCTACCGACTGCTACATAAATATACAAGGTGTTCCATTTAAAAAATCTAATTATCTGAGTTGGCTCTGAAATATGATGCGCAACTGTTTTTTTGTGTGGACCGTTGTAATCAGCGGAAAAATCACTGCATCTTTGCTAATTTAACCGACTCTGTAGCTCCGAAAATAACGAAAATAGCAATAGTGCGCAGATAACTTTGAACACCCTGTATAGTACGAACTATGTATATAATTTTAAAACTTCCTGAAGACATTTAGTTGGAACTAAAGAGAATTATGTAATGTTGTATAAACAATAACTGTATGGAAACGCCTCATAGTGTTACATGTTAGCCCTCTGCAAGATCTTTTTACACGAAACGTCAAAAATTGAAAAAATATTCTTTTTAAGCGTAATACGAGAAGAGGGTGACTGAATATTCGAGGTAAATTTAGATAGAAGTCAATAGTAGCGACAATTGGTTGTGATTTTGCATGTCATGTGTCACAAACGTTTTGTTTCGTACTGAGAATCAGATTTCACGTGTCAACGTTCATTTTCTTCCTTTGATACGCTACACTTTTCTGTAATACCGAAAATACGCTTGTTAAGAGGAAATAAGATTGTTATGCGCTTCTCCAGAAATACAAACGTTCATCGCGAACTGTGTGAATTGATGCGTGATTTTTCACAATACTAAGTCATCATTATTCCCACAAAAATATACCCCAAGTCGCATTGTGTGATGTTATAAATATTAATGAGAGCAGAATTATAAACATCTATCAGTAATTTATTTATAATAATGTAATAACTATTTGTATTCAACTAATACAAAAGGGGGTTAAAATATTAAAAAAAAAAAAAAAACTACTGAAAACACCATACTATTGACAACCAGTTTTATTTTACGAACACGTTTTTTTTTTTGCTTATCTTAAATACCAAAGGCATCTTCTTTAAAAAGTGAATTTTTATTCAAATTTTACAATGAGATTTTTGTAAAATTGCTTAAAGTCGACGAAAAAATCAAATGTAACACTCAAGAAGAGAGTTTTTTCTTGTGTATGTGTGTGTGTATTCTAGAGCCTTTGAGTGAATTTAACCTTTTTTGGAAAATAATTTCAAACTGTATGGGAATGACAATACCATTCTGGAAGAAACAAAATCTTGTTAATGTGTATGACGAAAAAGACCTTATGGCACTTTTTTGATAAGAATGCAGTGGCGTTGTTAGTTTTTTGAAAAAGTTTTAATTTTTTATATGGAACTCATAGTTGGCTTTGGCTTAAATAAAAAGATAATTTTCTTCCCTTTTCAACAATATAAACATGTATGGCCAATTCTTAATTTTCATACAGATTTTTCAAAAATTCATACTTTTCAAGGTCAGAGGGAGGTCTTAGTGGTGGACATCGTAAACTTATATCACAGTTATAAATTTTCAACGTTTGTGATTCTGAATTGGCCTTCCAACCGACTATTCTGATTAGGTTTTCCATGTTTCTCTAATCCTTGCAGCGTATGCTGAAATAGGCTTTAACATTTGTAAGACGTTCGTGGCCGTAACCAAAGAACTTATCTGAATAGAGAGCCTCCCTCTCTATTCAGATAAGAGCTTTGGACAAGTGGTGGGAGGGAAGCACGGGAAAAAATTGTCGTTAATGTTTCCCCAAAGAAAGAAATCCATTGGCGTTTATGTTTGACTTTATTTAGAATTATTATTACTCTGAATAAAACATTGTAAGATATTACAATACTTTATTCGCCTACTACGCGAAAATTAACATCTGACCTTGAAAAATATGAATTTTTGAAAAATCTGTATGAAAATTAATAATTGACCATTCGTGTTATATAGATACATATTGTTGAAAAGGGAATAAAATTCTCTTTTTTATTAAGCCACAGTCAACTATGAGTTCCATATAAAAAATTACTTTATGTCACAATTCGAATTTGGAGAACTTTTTCAAAAAACTAACAACGCCACTACTACATTCTTATCAAAAAAAGTGCCTAAAGAACGTGGACATTATTTTCCTTCATTTTTCAAAATAAGCAAGAATACTGAAAAAATCGAATTTTTGCGCATAACTCGAAAACATGGTTTTCACCATTGAATTTTTCTCGAGGATGGTAGGGTAATTTTTTGTATCGCTTATGGTTATCGAAATTCCCTATGAAAACATCGAAATTTGCCCAACCTGTACAGAGAAACGCCCATTTTTCAAAATCATTATCATTTACAAGTTGAAATTATTATTTAAGGCTTATAATGTTCAAAAGTTTCTGTTGATTAATTGTCGCTTCAAAACATGTTTTTTACCTTTAAACTTTGATTTCGTTGAAAGTACCAAGTCTGCGTCTGAGGACAGATTATGCGTTTGCAATTGTTTCAAAGAGAGTTTTAAAAAGAAATTGTAAACGACCAAAGCCAAGGTCAAAATCATTTAAAGCGAAACAAGACGTTATAGGAATTTCAAACAACGAACACTACACTGCCACCTCATAATGAATCCTTGAACTAAGTTACTTCTTTTTTATTGATTCGTTTCTCCGCTAAAAATGCTTGAAAATAATATATAAAAATAAATTTATTCTATTTAGTTATAATTATAACTAATAGTAGCTTATGGGGTCTACAAGCTCATTCCCACATAGTTGCGATTATATATTGTTTTATGTATCATATATAGTACGCGCCTAAATTATGGAATAAATTCAGTAAAAACGAAAAATATTTTGGGAAGAAATCATCGAATAGGTCGATTTTATTTGATAAAAATACACATTTTTGCATGTCGACTTTCAACCATCATTTGTTTTTGTGTAATGACGTCTTCAACTTTTTTTTGAGTTTTTCTTGAGTTTAAGAGATCTTTTTATTGTTAGTTATTAATTATATTTTTAGTTATCCCATGTGCAGTGATCCTGTATTAATATCGTCGTGGCTCTTTTGTTTTTCATTTCTGGCATATAGTATAGTACATTTTGTGCAAAATTTTATTTTCTGCCGACTGCTACATAAATATCCATCTAAAAAATTTTTATTACCCGAGTTGGCTCTGAAAGGTGGTGCGCAATTGTTTTTTTTTTTTTGTGCACCATTAATAAAGTTAGCAATAGTGAACCGATAACTTTGAACATAACTTTTAACCTTTATAGTATATGATAAATAATTGTATTCAAATAAATTGCAAATTATAGTAAGATTCAAATAAATATTTATTGAATACTTTACACATAATTAAGTACAATGATAATTTTATAAATATTTCCAATGCTTCAAATCAATAAATAAAGTATAAAAAGTGAGTAAAATGAACTAAAATTAACATGAGTTTTGCGATAAGTAGTCTTGATATTTTTTATCTTGCATTTGCTGCAGTTTCTGCAACTTTTTAATTTGACCTTTACTAAGCTCTTTACCATCAGCATCATGGGTGGGAAATCCCTGTAACGAAACATAAATAACACTATTTTAAAAAATAATTATACATACATTTTCATCAAATTTAGAATATTTATCAGTTTCCAAAATAAACATTTCCGATGGAGGAATTTTTCTCTGTGCATCTTTAATTGCTTGTGCTGCAGCCAATTCAACCTTTTTTCGTTCCTTCTCCGCCAATTTTTCCATTTCCAAATTTTTCTTCGCTTCTTTTTCTCTTAGTATAGTAGCACGATCTACCAATTTTACTGCACTTGGACCACTTTCACGATCTTCTAAACGTACTCCAACATTGGGTAGAATATCATCTCGTAACCTATCACATTCTTTTAGAATATCAGTTGCTTTAAGGGATTTCGCTTGCGACCGCACATTATCCCTAAACTTTGCCATTATAGTTAAATAAGACATTATTGTATTTTCAATCTAGAAGATAAATAATGTAAGTATTGCATGTGTCATTATTCTAACTTACATTTGTGGAAGATGAATCGCAAACAGGAAAACCAAATTGCATTGAATGAGAAATAGTGCCAAAAATCGTGAGCAATTTTGTAATATATGTGGCAATATCATGTAAGAGTAAAGCATTTGGTGGTTTACGGTCTCTTAAATATAAATTACTTGCGAAAACTAATTCTCTCAATGCATCCAACGTTGTTCTTGTATCAACATTGTCTGTAATTATAAAAATTTAGAAAATGGCATTATTAGTGACAAAAACGAACCACAAAGTGCAGAATGTACATTTTCTTTTGTCAACAAGAGCTTGTTATTCAGATCCATTTCCTGACTACTCCATTTGGGGAAAACCGATTCAGTTATATTTTGATCAATACTTCTTACAATATCTTTTACATTTAAGAAAAATTCCTAAAAGAAAGAATTAGGAAAAAATAATATTCAAAACCTTTCTACTAACATTAAATAATTTTTCAATTTGAATCGCACTTTCCATAGTGTTTGAGCTATAATCCAATGTATCACGCCAAGAACGCATTAGAAATGCAAATCTCAACTGTCTAGCAGTATACTTTGATAGAGCATCTTGTATGCTAACAAAATTTTTTAATGATTTTGACATTTTACAACCAGCAATTGTAAGATGACCGGAGTGAAGAAAATATTTTACCCAATCAGATGATCCAAAGTATGCCTGCAACATTTAAGTTAAACTAGATATAACAACTTATTGAATACATGTTCATACTTCACTCTGAGCAATTTCGTTATCATGATGAGGAAATTTGAGATCAACACCACCAGTGTGAATGTCTAATGTTGAGCCACATATTGCTGATGCCATAGCTGAGCATTCAATATGCCAGCCAGGTCTACCACGTCCCCATGGCGAATCCCAGGCTGGTTCTCCAGCTTTACTGCATTTCCACAAAGCAAAATCATTCGGTGATCGCTTTTCCATTCGTTGTTCACATGTTATTAAATCACCTAAAATACATTAAATAACTTCTTGCTGACTATGAAACAAAACTTACCTTCCCCTTCCTGCAAGCTATTAGTGTCTCCGTAAGCTTCAGGGACAAGTTTAGCATAATGGTGGTTTTCCTGAATATCAAAACCAGAAACGTCAAAATACACAGAACCATTGGCTTCGTAACCTAAACCATTTGATATTATTTTCTCAATATACTGTATGATTTCCGGCATGTATTCGCTTACACGTGTTAAGACATGAGGTCTAAGCACCTATATCAATATTATATAACAAAAATGAATAAATTAAAACAATGTAATGTATTATAAATTTAAATATATAAATATGAAAAGTATTTTTGCTGAAATATATTTATAATAAATTGCTTTATTAAAATATACTCTATTTCAGCTTTTGCATAAAAGCAATTTTTTTTTTTTTTCTATGCAGATAACATATAACAAACATGGTGAAAATTTCTTAAACATGACTTGCTATATCATTTTTAATTTGTAACAAATCAGCCATGAATTGGTCATTTAATCAAACAACTAATATTTCCGTAATGAATAGCAGTTTAAATTTACTTTTTTGACGAAGTTTGGCAGTGGTTATTTATTTCTTTTATTGAACAGATGAAAAGTCCCAAATAATAAATGTATCATCAAATGAAAATATATAATGACACTGTTTTCAAGTGAATGTGCTTGCATGTAAATGATTTGCATTTAAATATAATGGATATAAAAGAAATTCAATAATCAACATAACTTTTAAATCTGAACTAAATCAAAAATTAATTTTAATTAATATTGTGATGACTGAAAATTGCCTCATAGTTTCATGGCCATGTCATTTAATAGAATGAAATAGCCAGTTCAGCAATAACAATTCATAAAAATACACACTATGCTATGAATAATATTTTGTTAAGTCATAATGTAAACCTACATTAAGTGCTTCCATATCCTTATGAAATTCTTTCTCCCAATAACTTGGCAATGAACTGAATATTGAATTGTCTGTTACAGTTGCACCTAGCTTCGAATCTAACCATTCAGATAACGGATCTTTGAATTCTTTTACAAAATGTGTTTGAGCCATTTCAATTTTATCACTATCACCCCCTTTGACAGCACATTCTAATTCCTCCGTAGCTTTTGTCAATCTATAAAAAAATATTTAAAAAATATCTTTTAAAAAAAGAAACCTACCTTGTTAATAATGCATTATACATCTGTTGTTTATCACACTCTGTTGTGTTTTTTGCCGTATTAGAAAACAGATCCATCACCTAAAACACAACTTCAAATATAAACAAAACTTAGCAAAAAAAATTATTTTACATGTTTAGCATCTTGTAATATTTTGTCTAGATTATGTTTTTCCGATGTGTACTTTTCAAACAAATAATTTTGTCTGGCTCTTTTAATGATCTTATCATCAATGTCAGTTATATTCAATACGTAAAAAATATCGTATCCAAAATAATCTGATAAGACTCGACGTAAAATATCAAATGTAATATAAGATCTGAAAGAAACTAAATAATTTATATTTTTACAAAAAACCCATTACCAGACCTTGCATGTCCCATATGTGAGGCGTCATATACTGTAGGTCCACAAGTGTACCATGTTACCCTTTTACCATTTTGTGGAACAAATATTTCTTTTCGGCGAGTTAAACTATTAAACAACTTCAAAACAGGTACATCTGAATTTGTCGGTGGTGACCAAGAAGGTTGGGTTCTTTTAGACATTCTAAAAATTGGAATATTATAACTCAAATTATCAACTTATCACATTTTAAAGTCTTATATACCTTAACAGATAATCATGAACTCTTTTCTTATATGACGCCGTATTGCGTCAGCCAGAAACACGTGTACTAATCACCGGTGTTAATAAATCCTACTAACTGTACTGTACTGTACTCATGTACATGTGAGTAAGTTTAATTTGTCAAATTCGTGTTGCCAACAGTAGAGAAATTAAATTCCCAAAGTACCTAAGAAAATTCCCATTTGATGCAATAATTTCCGATAAATCATAACTAGCATTGGATAAAATTTTATTTACAACTCTAGAAAGTTTTTTTTTTATTAAATTTTATTCTAGAGAATGAAGTAATTTTGTATTGAATTACTGTTCCTTTTTTGGCGAATTCATTTTTGGTACCTAATACTAGACGAGACGTTGAGTTTATTTATCCGATCATTGCAAATAAGTCGAACGCTTGGAATTTCCCATTTTATCATCATTTTATCATCATTTTCCCTGAACGCTTCAAAACAAGACGCGACTACAGCAACACAACCTTGAAAGGATACCAATTGTGCCAATACCAACTGTACAAATTTTACTCAAGACAGAAGTCGAAAGAAGTATTTTGAGGTTATATATGGTTAAATGGTATTATTATTATTAAATTGACAATGAGCGATACTAATGATGTTGTCGTTGATATTCAGTCTCAAGATGAAAAACAAATTCCTTTTAAAAAACCACTTCTTATTGGAAAAGTGGGTAGGTTTCCTAGAAAACTAGGGAATATTGTCAGCAATAAACAATTGGATGAGGTAAAAATCGAGGCCAAAAAGAATGAGGCAAAAATTGAAACCAAAGAGGATGAAGTTATATTAAATGATCAAGAAATTAAAGCTGAATGTATTAATAATTGTAACAAAATGAACCTTTCTTTATTCAAAATGTTCATTTTTAGTATTATCCACAAAACCACCTGTGTTAGAATTAGAAGAAAGAAATTTACCATTACCATATAAAGAACCGTCATGGTCAGGTTTGCCAGTGTCATCTAGCAAAGATTATAAATTACAAGTCCTGAAGTCTGGTGCTATCGTAGATAATATTAACGTCATGGGAAAGACATATTGGGTATTTGGTAGATTAGGGACCTGTGATGTTACAATGGCACATCCCACAATATCAAGGTAATAAGAAAATAAGTGTGATTAAATATAACATTTTAAATTGTTAGGTATCATGCAGTGTTACAATACAAAACTCAAAATTCAGCTGATCAGCCTGTTGGATTTTATTTATATGATTTGACTAGCACTCATGGTACATTTCTAAATAAAAGTAAATTGAAACCGAGAGTTTATGCTCGAGTTCAGGTGAGATATATTTATATAAATATTTATTCCAAATTTTACAAATATTTCTGTTTTAACAAGTTATTCATTATTTTCTTTATTGTAAAGTCCTTTCCCAATGTTATCTAATGTAGCAATTGTATTACTGATACTTTCTTCAAAACTTCTTGTTTCAGTTCTTGTCTGTTGTTTTAATGTTTGCACACGAGCATGTAAATTATCCAGCCGCTCTTGAACTTGTTTCATTTCATGATCGATTTCTTCATCAGTTTTATCAATGTTGTCAAGGTATGTTTGTGACTTCATATTGTTCAAGTGATCTCTTTGAAATAAAAATTTTATATTTTCAATGTCATTTTTAGCTGTTCTTAGGAAAGCACTGCTCGCGTCAAGCTTGTGTCGTAAAGTTTTGAAATATTCATCAGCAACTTTGTGATGTTCATTTGCAGCCAATTGCATATTGGCAGTTTTTTCCACGAGTTTTTTTATTCTATCAAAACTTTCATCATTATCGCCTTTGGTTTCTTGCACAATTTTTGATTCCTGATCATCATCATCAATTTCAGATATACTTTTGTCTAAATTATCCATTTTTTTTAATAGTTTTTACACAGTTATCTTTTAAATGACTTTTGACAGTAAGCTTTTCTTTTGTCAGAATTCTTTGTGATGGTATAGTTTGATCAATAATTTGCTTAGATAAAAAATATTGATTATCTTTCATGTAAAATGATGATAAATAATTTAAGAACAAAATTAATATGTAAAATTTAGTGTCTGAAAGAAAGCAAACTGAAATTATTTTCTTTTTTAATCATTTAATTAATTTTCCAACTTGTATGGTTTAAGTAACTTAAAAACTTTTGATATCAGTAGAGTTTCAGCATAAAAGTTTGTTGTTAAAATATTCTTAATATGCAGGTGTAATCTTGGGCAGTGGCCTCCCACTTCCCGTTCAAATCTTTGTTATTCAATCGGGGTCTTTACCCACCATGTTTCTAATTTTTTTTTACCATCTTTTTGCCGGACTACCTCTTCTTCTCTTTCTGTCTTTCAGTGTCTATTTAGTCTACCTGTTGTGACCAGCCAAGTTCCACTTCAACGATCTGCATCTAGTAAACAAGTTTCCGTTTCAATGTCTATTATACAGTGTGATGGACCTAACTATACTTTTAAACTTCCTTATTTCGCATTTTAGGAAGAACAGCCATTCTTCATAAAAAGTTTTGCTCCATCTAGCAAGTCCTCAGCCACTCAAAATTTCGAAATAACATACAGGACGGTTAGAAAACGAGACAACGTGAAATTTGGTTACGAATAAAGTACCTTTTATTTGAAAGGAAAGTATAAGTATTACTGGGAAAAGATGTTTGAAATTTTAACAGAAGCTTACATATCTAATCTGAACGTTGCATCTCAAAGTTGATTTTTTTTATCTTTATTGAGATAAATAATAGGTATAAATTTTGCCAACGTGGTTATCGCAGTTGTCTAATGAAAACAAATGCAACTGAGAAACTACTCAAATGATTGATTTCATGTCAACTAAAATTGTTAGTCAATGTTTGCATTATGTTGTCTCTAGAGCATTATTTAGTGAAATGCTACGGTATCGGTGAAGTATCATATCGCTAATGCAATTGAACTTTTTAAAATGAAATATCCGGGAGTATATGTTTCTGTAAATTGAGTTCGAGAATTAGTAATGAAGATTGATAGAACAAGCAGTGTAACAGATTTGAAGAAGAGTGGTTACAATTTATTACACAATTTTTACAATACACAAAAACAAAAAAACGTTATTCTACATCTTGCCCTCCTAGTGTTACACATTTTTCAACGACTGCTCTAAACTTTTCAAACACTAGGTGAATGATATCTCCATTTATGTCCGCTACAGCTTCTGTAATTTTCTGTCTTAAAATATTTTCAACACCCTGCAAATCATACGCGTAAACTTTCTGCTTAAGATATCCCCATGAAAAAAAGTCGAATGTAGTAATGTCTGGAGAGCGAGAAGGCCATCTAATAGGACCGAACTGTCCAATCCATTTATTAGGAAAATGTCTATTTAACCACTCACTAACTCGAATTGCTCTATGAGCAGGACAACCGTCCTGTTGAAAACGAATCGCTTGTCTCTTCTACAAGTTTACCTCATCTAGAGCAGGAAGGAAGAAGTTTTCCAACATTTCTATGTATGTATTCTGATTTACAGTTCCGTTGAAAAAAATAAGGACCAATAATTTTATTGTACATTACCGTACACCAAACATTAACTTTTTTGTATCGCTGGGTATTTGTTATTATTTAAAAATTTGAATTTTCTTTCAACCAATACCTACAATTTTGGCTGCTAACGACTCCATTTGTTGTGAATGTTGTTTCGTCCGAGAAAACAATGTTTCTGTAAAAATATCTGTCCATCATAATCCGTTCTCCCATCAACAAACAAAATTCTAAACGAAGTTTATCGTCGCCTCTTTCAAGTTTATGCAGTCTCACCGGTTTGCAAGGATGAATTTTATTTTCTGATAGAATTCTCTGTAAGTGGCTTTTACTGAAGAAAAAAATCTCTTTGCCTTTGTCGTAACGATTTCTTTGGGAAAGTTCTTACAGAATCAAGAACAATCAATGTAGCGGTATCATTTTGTTCATCAATGTGCTTTTGCTTCTTCAAATCTGTTACACTGCCTATTCTATCAATCTTGCTTACTAATTCTCGAACACAATTTACAGAAACATATACTCCCGGATATTTCCTTTTAAAAAGTTCAATTGCATTACCGATATGATACTTCACCGATACCGTAGCATTTCACCAAATAAATTCTTTGCTCTAGAGACAACTTAATTCAAACATTGACTAACAATTAGTTGACATGAAATCAATCATTTGAGTAAATTCTCAGTTGCATTTGATTTCATTAGATAACTGCGATAACTACGTTGGCAAAATTTATACCCATTACTTATTTATCTTGATAAAGATAAAAAAAATCAACTTTGAGATGCAACGTTCAGATTAGATATGTGAGCTTCTATTGAAATTTCAAACATCTTTTCCCAGTAATACTTATACTTTCCATTCAAATAAAAGGTACTTTATTCTTAACCAAATTTCACGTTGTCTAACCATCCTGTATGTTATTTCGAAATTTTGATAGTGGCTGAGGACTTGCTAGATGGAGCAAAACTTTTTATGAAGAATGACTGTTCTTCCTAAAATGCGAAATAAGGAAGTTTACAAGTATAGTTAGGTCCATCCAGGGGCACACTGTATTTAGTTTCAAAATTGGTGTCTCCATGCTTGTTTGTGTTTTTATTAATTTCGTTCGTAATTTTTTATTCAGTGACCAGATTTTCTGCGTCCAGCAAGCAATAAGGTGTTGGAATAATGAACATGTTGAAAATACTTATTTTCAATATAGATGGTCCACAAAAACACTAATTAAATAAATACATCCACCTCTAAGCCTTTGGTGTGCATGTTTTATTTGTTCGTTTGTTATTTCCTGATCCCTTGTCATTTTTTAATTTCCTGATGATTTGTTTTAATTCTTGTTCACTTATATCATTCATTTTGGCCATTCTGTTAGTTTTGCCTCTTTCTTCTATGTGCCTTTCTTCTCCTTACCCTATGTTGTTCTTATACTGTATGGTCAAAATGTTTGTACTTCCTCTTTCTAGTTTGTTTTTAAATGGTTTTCTCCTTGAATATTCTTTGTGTAGGCGTCGTTAATCCTATATTGTGTTCCTTTTAGTTTGCAGTTTTTCAATATTTCCTCATTTATTCCACGATACTAATCTCAAAGAGTACCATATTCTTTTACTCTGGTGTTATATATTTCGAATTTTGCATTAATTTCTGTTTCATTTCTTTCCAGCATGTTTATAGTTCTTCTTTACAATATTTTTCGGTTTTCGTTGTCTTGCATTAACAAGTTCATTTTTTATCTATGTTAGCTTCTCATTTCTATCTTGAAACATTTTTAAAATAATCTAAATAATAATGTAAATAAATATGTTGTACTTTTAGGTGGGACATATGATAAAATTGGGTTGTAGCACAAGAACATACTTGTTAACAGGCCCTCAAGAAGATACCGAAGAAGAAACTCAACTAACTATTACTGAACTTAAGAAACAAAGAGCAGAACAATTAGTAAAAAGAGAAGAAGCCGAAAGGGAAGCAATCTTGAAAAAACAAGAGGAGGAGGAAGCGATCCGTAAGAAAATTGAAGATAGAGGTATAGATTGGGGAATGGGTACGTATAGATGATAAAATGATAAAATAGATTTTACTTTTTATAATTTCGTAGGAGAAGATGCAGATGAAGAAACCGACCTCATAGAAAATCCATTTGCACAAACTAATAATGAAGAATTGTACATAGATGATCCAAAAAAAGCATTAAGAGGTTTCATGGAACGTGAAGGACATGATCTAGTTTATGACTGTAATGAACAGGGCATGGGACAATTTGTTTGTAAAGTGGATCTTCCACTTTATGATGACTATGGAAAACCTATAGTTGTGGAAGTCGTACATAAGGGAAAAAAGAAAGAAGCTGTTGTGCAATGTGCATTAGAAGCTTGTCGTTTACTTGACAGGCATGGATTATTAAGACAAGCGACGCATGGTATGTATTTCCAACAAAATTTATTATTGAATAAAGCAATTACATAAATTTCAAAGTTTAATTTATTTTAAACAAACAGATCAATGGTCTAAAGTAACATTAAATTTATAAAAATAAATAATGTGTTTACACAAAGCATTAAATTTCATATAACCGCTAAATTGAATGTTTATCAAGGTAACATGATACTGAAAATGTTTTAGAATCACGTAAACGAAAAGCTAAAAACTGGGAAGAAAATGATTTTTACGATAGTGACGATGATACATTTTTGGATAGGACAGGAACTGTAGAAAAGAAGAGGGAACACCGAATGAAAACTAAAGTACCACAACAGCCAGAAACGTATCAAAGTTTGGTAAGTATAGCATATCTTTATTTCGTATACAGGTGTACCTGTTTATTTTATCAAAAAATCTTTTCGGTAAAAGTTATTCAGGATCAAGCAGTCCATATTGTAAAAATATCCTGATGCATACAGGGTGTTCAGTTTCGCTTTTACATTATAGATGTTACATCCTGTAAATTATTGCATTTTTATATTTTACGATAACATTTACAGTAATTTTAGTTAACTAATCCTATACTAAAACTCAACGGTTTCTGAGATATTTAGCTTTTAAGTCAATACAACCATTGTTGATAGTTTTTTTACAATAATTCTTGGGCATTTTTATGCCAATACTTCAAGCTGAATAATTCACATTAAAAATTTTTATTTTGTTATACAGAGTGTTCGAAAATTGAATATTAACTTAAGCATCTTTAAATGGGCAATACTCGTTTCCTTTAAATGGAACGTCCTGTATATTTCTATGTCATTCGATAGAGTTTTAAGATCTCTTTCTGTCGTATATAAGATTCCCTGTACCTAAAGTTAATACTTTTTGAGTTATAAGTAATTCATTGTCACAAAATTAATATTGGTCAAAATGACGTGTAAAAAAGAAGGTTGTAAGGTTTTGTTACAAGTTTATTGAATAAGGGCGTGGGGATGATTTCTTTTCATAGGTAAGGTAATGAGTACTCAATTTTTGTTGGAAAGATTTTCATTTATGAGCAGTGGTTGCTTGGCAATTAAACGAGACCAATTTGACGAAAAAAGAAATTGGTCCAGTTTAATTGCCTTTAACAATCATTGCGAATAAATAAAAATCTTGCCAGACAAAAGTTGAGTACGAATGATCTTTGGTTGGAGAATTAACCGAATGAATTATAACATTGACGTTTGTCAAAATGACATTTAATGTATTTTTAAAGTTGTCCTGGTTACTAAGTCAAAAACTATGACGTAGCGGCAAGGAAAGCACCATGTAATCTTTTCACTATAAGATTGTTCTGATTGGTGCATGTGATCTTGGTTTTAAAATTTCATTGGCCCACGTTATCATGAGGTTAATTCTCATTGAAAACATCTAAGATATTGAAATAAAGTTGCAGTAGGTCGCACTTTTTATAGCTGTTTTATTCATACAAGAAGAATTCTGTACCGTTACAATACATTTTTTTTTTCACTAGCTGTTACATATTTTGGTAATTGAACAATGGCAATATGACTTTGTGAAAATGACCAATTATGAATTATAAAAGCTCTTCAAAATGACTGTTAAGCGTTCACTTCTATTAAATTAATTATTATTCAATTATTTATTTGTTTTGTTTTCTTATTAAGAGCAATTGGGCACACATTCATGTTTAGTTTTATTTTGGGTCGAATAGTTTTTATTTTAAGTTTTTTTTGTTGAGATGGTCGTATGTACAATTATTGACAGAGTAAATGTCGTACCAATAAAACCGAAACGCACGTCGAAAATAACGACAAATGTCTTCCTCGCATCATGCTAACCGTATTTGAGAAGCAGGTACGTGACCCGTTGCATTCGATAATATTTTACGGTATATATTACTACAGCACAGAGAT
>JAFFZR010026788.1:0-15884 GCA_018397195.1 Lethrus apterus | reverse complement strand
TTCGAAAATGCGACTCGCAACTGTTTTTTTGAGTACGCCATTGTAATCAGTAGAAAAAACTACACATTTTTGATGTATTGACCAACACCGTAGCTTCTCTACTAACAAAGTTATCACATGTGCGGTGACCTGTATTAATGTCGTCGTAGCTCTTTTGTTTTTCATTTCTGGGTTATAGTAGTATAAGAAGATTTTGTGCAAAATTTTATTTTCTACCGACTGCTACATAAATATACAGGCTGTTCCATTTAAAAACATCTAATTATCTGAGTTGGCTCTGAAATGTGATGCGCAATTGTTTTTTTGTGTGAAGCATTGTAATCAGCGGAAAAATAACTTTATCTTTGCTAATTTAACCGACTCTGTAGCTCCAAAAATAACGAAGATAGCAATAGTGCGCAGATAACTTTGAACACCCTTATCAACTATAATGTGATGTAAAATATCATCGTGATGTATTACCCTGCACAGATGTTACACATTTACCGTAATTAGTGTTGCCTAATTGTAAGGCATATGCAATGTCTGGCCAAGTACTAGATTCCTTAAGTGTACATATTAATTTATTCGAGTTTTTTAACATCGCAATAAATTTTCATGGAAAAACCTCACAGAAATAGAATTTAAAAAATATATAAATTGCAAAATTGCATACTTGCAAAATTTTGAAATTGTACACTTCATAAATTCCCGAATTTTTCGACATCTCATGTCAATGTTTCTACATTAAGTCGCATATCATTTTCTGGGATAAAATTGCAAACTCGCGGACTATAAAAAACTGCTCTTTTTGGATACATGTTTTCAAAATTTTGTAAAAATTGATTCTTGTTGAAAACTTAAAATTTATTTCAATGAAATATTTTTATCATTTATCATAAAAATATCGCCTTTAGCTATGGTATTTTTATACAAATACTTGCAGAAACAATTTACTTACATGCATTTTTCAGATTCTGATGCCCCATATGCTGATTGCGCTAAATTTTAATTTATGCATTTTATGTCAGGGTTAAAATTTCAACATTAAAATTAAAATGGTGCCTTAGATTACATAATTTGTTGTCACAAAATATAACGCAAAATCTTGATAGAAAAAAATCTAAAAGAAAGACCCATTCTTTTAGATTTTCTCTATGTGCAAAAAGCTCGCTGTAATAAATAGACGCGTGAGCTTTTTTACACGAACGACAAATGAAAATTGCTACATTTGGAATAAATAGTTTTGCCCAAACAAAAATTCCTAATGGGACCAAAAAAAAAAATGCATAGTTGGCGAAAATAATGCAAAAGAAAGTTTCTTCTACTTTATTATATCAATTTTATTTTAGGGTATTCGTTTATATAAATGTATAAATACTTTACACAATTGTATGTTCATAACATTTTCTTATAAAATAATTCAGAATTTTCGATTGGCAACCGTATGGAAAAATTCACGTGATCAATGGAATTATATGAGCTTTACAATATTTTTTAAACATTTTATTCATATTTAAGTTTCATGTACAAAACTACGAATTGAATAAAATGAGATAATTTTTGAGGAAGAAAAACGTCCATACAGAAAAGTAATATAAACACGACACGATGCCGTTCAACGAGGGTGGCCATAAATCATACGAATATGTCCATTCCGTCCATAACACCATGTTATTGCCGGCTGTTAGCATTGTCGTAGTGCTCTGTATATTGATACAGCACGTATGCGCTAAGTAATTACTGGCACCTTTAAATAAACAGTGGGACTTAATGTAAATATTGGTCGCGCGTTTGACCGTCGGTTGCCATCAGACTTGACGGGCTGCATCGGCGCAAACGCCGGTAACGCGGCGTGTCGCGTCGCGCTACCGTAATTACAACCGTCGGCCAAACGATTCAACCAATGGCGATCGATTTCTTTAAAAAAATAATAAAAATTTAAACGTTTAATTTTAAATTAGTATTAAATTTAAAAAATATGTATATTGAGATGAATTTCAAGAATTTAGTTTTGCTTAATTAATTTTTTTGTATTTTTACTTAATTTATAATGAGGGAGCGTAATAGTAATTTTAGGTACGCTAGTTGATGGTTCAAAAGTCCATATGCGAGTGAATAATGTGTTTAAAAAAAAAAAACTGACAAGTCATGTATATTTAAATTTAATTTATTGTGATATTTTCCTATAAATCATAAAAAATTATATAACATTTATTATAAATACGGCTGACAGAAATCAAAGCCTTAAAACAGTTGGGGGTTTCAAATTCAAGTATGTTAATTATTTATTTTTAGTTTTTTTTTCTTCTGTAAAAAATTATTTGTATTTATAATTTTCGTTGTATTTCTTAAAGTCTTCAGTTCTTCAATTACATAATTGATGATGACACGGTTTTAAAATGTTATCAAAATGTAAATATTTCATATACTAAAGAAATATAGTTTTCTTTAATCTGATTACAAGATATTTCCATTTAGGTAATTTTTTCACAAACATTACAGGTCCCCATTTAGGAATTCGCCACGTATTTCAAGAATTGAATATTGCAATATTACATTTTTCTAAAGAGTATTTTGTCTGGTGTGTAATTTTTCTAGTAAAATTCTGTAAATTCGATAAATTATTTTTATGTACCTATTTATTTATTTATTTATTTGAAATAAAATAATAAATAAATAACAATGAAATTACGGCCCAGAATGAATACAATAAAATTTTATTTATACCACTTTTTGCATTCATTTTTCCATCCTTTTGCATAACTTTTTTTTAATTGCAAATTTCATTGTGTACACTAAACTTATTTATCAATTATAATTTTCCGACTGCCAATTTTGTAAGTTTAAAATTTAGGATTACGGATATGGCTGCATTTTAGAATCAAATCTTAAAACTAAAAAATAGACTTACCCATAGATGGCGTCTTTATCTCGTTTTCCGACGTCTGGCACCGTCCCGCCCATAACATGGTTAGCTGCTGCGTTAACATGATTTCCATGGTAAGCATGCATGGTATGGTTTATGATGGGCGAATGGTGTATCCCGGGAATCGCTCTGTGGTGCGGGGGCTCGTACAACCCCCCCGCCGCGGTGCCATCCATGTACCCGGGGTGAATACCGTCGTCATACTGCTCCGGGAAAAGACGCATTAGTCACGCACAAAAAACGCACAAAATCTCGAACCGGCAATATGGAACGTAGCACATTTGCACAAACACACACCAGTGGTACCCAACCAATCTGATAAAATGTTACTGATTAGAAGACACAACAAATTATCACAATTCTTAATTTCAAGTCGAAATGAATCAACCGCAAGCGTCGGCTAAATAGCTCAACGTTTCGGATGCAATTTTTCAACTTTTTCCAATGCACTCTGCGCCTTTATTATCTTGTAAATGATGCTAAACGTCATGGAGCACGAAAAGAAAATATTTTAAATTTGATAAAGACAATAAATAGAATAAAAATAAAATAAAAAAGACTGAACACAAAATTAATTTGTTTAAAAATTAATTGACATATTCCCTTACAACAGGCTTCAAAAATAAATGAATAAAATATACTTGGTTGCATCATCATTAAAAGAATGTGTCAATTAACGGGCGATAACATCAGAAAATCGGAATAAATTTTAAAATAAAATTTATAAATATTAATTGGTAATGAATATTTTTATTGGGTACGTTTCAACGATGTATTAATCTGGTTGAAAGCTCAAGAACACCATATCCCTGAAATATATTTTTCTTATTTTTTATTTCAAAAACAATTCTTTAAAAATAAAAAAATTTAAATGAATGTAAATATGTAATATAGATTAATAGTTTTATTTAAAAAAAAATGTACTTAAATCTAAGCATACTATTATAATTGTTAATTTTTAAATATATTTAAATTACAAAATTTCATTTTTTTATTAAAAATATTTACTAATGATATATTACATATTTATATTCGTTTAAAAAATATTGCTGTTAAACAGCTTTAGAAATAAAATAAAAAAATTATTTACATTTTTAGGAATACGATGTTCTTATGAAAAAGTATACATAATTTCGTTATTTAATTAATTATTAAAATTAAAAATGAGACTCACTGGAATAGCAAAGGGAAATTTAATTGCATTTAGAATTCAACATATTTTTAAAATTGAAAATATCAAATAAAATTGCATTAAATTATGTCTGAAATTTTGTATTTAAATAAACGTTTTCAATAGAATTTTTGATTTACAAACTTTTTCGTTGAATCAATTTTAAATTTCATTTATTAATTAAATTCTAATTAAATAAACAAACGAGTTTTTTAATTTCATTAAAATATTTAAAAAAAATAATTAAAAATTAATTAATTTAAAATGCATTTAATTTTACGAAAACATCACTGACATTTTCATCAATTTTTCCCAGTGTAACTAATTTTAATGTAAATTTTCTAAAATAATCTAAATATTTAACCGAGTATGATTTTTTGGACTGAATTAACTTAATTCATATTAAAAAATTTTAATTTTAATGTGGAAAGAAATAATTCCACAATGTTAACTGCTTTTTTATTGTCAGAAATTATTTAATTTTAAAAATAATTCAAATATTTGAATTTAAAAAATGTAAAACATCTTATTCATTTTTTTAAATTATTTATTAAATCATTTAAGTTTGTCTGTGTTTTTATAACTTAAAGCTTAATTCATAGAAAATTTATTTAAATTATATGTAATACAGTTAAATTACAACAAATATAAGATTTTGATTTTTTGCGAGTAAAATTTATAAATAAAAATGCAGCAACACTTAAATTCTTGAATTTATAAATAGACTGTTTAGAAAGTATTTAAAATGCAATAATTTGTAAATTAAACTAAAAATTTTAACTAATGTTTGACGATAATGCAAATTTATTATGATTTTAAGTAAAATTGGGAAAATGTGTTTGAAATTTGAATAGTGATAAAATAGAGCAAAAATTTAAATTAAAATACAAATCAAAATTTAAAATAGAAAAAATATGTAAATTAAAATAAAAATATTTAAAACTTTTAAATAAACGTTTTAAAATTTGCTATATTATCACAAATTAAAATTTTTCTTATTAAAAAAAAATAAATAATAAAATAAATAACTGAAATTTCATGTTTTATGAAGAAGAAATTGGCTTTCTTGCAACAAAGTTTTATAATTTAAAAATTGCAATTGTTTCAAAACTTGTAGGAAGTTAACAAAAATTTAAGATTTTTAAATAAAGTTTCTAATAAATATATTTTATTGCACTTTGAGTTTTACTGGTTGATGCTCAAGAATAAAATATTATTATTTCAAATATATGAAAGTGTAGACTATTGAAATGACACTGATTGAAACATATTTTTTTAATATCATTTTTATTTATTTAGTTTTTAAATATTTTACTAAGCATTGACATTAGATAAATGTATTATTTAAATTAAAAGAAAATTATTAATATAAAAATGAATGAAAAAAAATCAATTCATTTTAAATATGAGCTTTGTTTTCCTAATTTTTTAATATTTTTTAACATAAATTAACCGATTTAATAAAAATATTTAGGCGCAGAGTTGGTAAAAGAAAAAAAAATGAGCTTACTTTTCGATGTTTCCACACAAAACTTTAAAAATGTTGCACACAAAAACATAAAAATATGTTGGACACCACTGGTAAAACCGAAATTGTAGACGCCATATTGCCGTTTCACCCCAACTAGTAACACTACACCACCAGAAATATTCTTATTCAAACCTTCATAAGCGACCTTAGTTATGAGAGAACGACATCATAGTATTAGTCGCATATGGTTATATTATTCATGAAAAAAATATTCAAATTTCCCCATATTGGATTCGAACCCAATAGGGATTTCGCCATTTATTCTCTAATTTATTTTTATCGGATTTTATTTTTACATACAAATTCAAAACGAGTGCAGACGATGTTTTGAAACTTTCAAAACGAAATTAATTGTGTTAAAAAAGTCGCTTTTTCCTTGGCAAACTATTAATAAGAGTTGGCACGAGCGCAAATACTCCGAATGTAAATTTAGAGACAGCATAAGGAATTTTTTAATTGTCGTCGGGTTAACCGCAATACATGGATAACTTAAAACTTCCACGAAACTCGAAAAATTATTCAATATTCGACGGCGAAAAACTAATTGAAATTCTTTGGGTGTAATTTCGAAACTTTGGAAAGCGGAGAAGAGAGAATTTAAAATTGCTTCGAATTATTTCGATACGTCGCGTCGCTTAAAAGTTTCTGAATAAGAATTCTCCGCGGGTTTTATTAATTTTATATAAATTTAGCAATCGAACATCCGTACAAATACAAATAAGAAAATGTTCACCGAAAACCTAAATACCAGCTATTTACGAAAATTTATTTCGAGTTCAGTTTTATTATTTGATGCTTGTAAATGCAAATTAATTTCCAATTTAAATAATTGTTATATAGATTTTATAGAAAATAATTGGAGATTAAACGAACTTGCCTTGATGCAACTAGGCGTGAATGTCGACGGAGCGATTTGAAAAAAAAACAGAGAATTGGAGTGTACAATGGTCACACTAATTATTTTTTAATTAAATTAAAATTCGATAAAGCGATCGGCATAACAGCTAGTGATGTTAAAGAGCTATTTTATGGTCGTATTATCTTTATACCCTAATAAATTTATGTCCGCGTTGAATGTATGCACAATTAAATTTTGATATGCTAATAAAATATTTCATTTACATGTAATATTAAGATATTTCTAAGCGGTTTTTTGTATCGCCATTTAAATTTTGATATGCACGATTTAACACACAAATTTATTTTATTTATATACAATTGAAATGTATTTTTATCCACGAGTTTATTACAAACCATTTAAAAAAAAATCCACTTTTTAAAATTTTTATTTCGTTCAAAGGTTGTTTAAAAATAAAAGTCTGGAAAAAGTGCATTTTATAAAATTAATTTTCCAAAATTTAATACAAAAATACCAAAATTTTGTTTATTTATTGAACTTTAAATTATATTGAATTATACTTCAAACAATAAAAGCAAATTTAAAAAAAAAATTAATACAGTGTTCGATACCAATATTAACGCAATCTGACTTGACTGAGGAATCTTAATCTAATTGAACAATTTCATGTTTTTGAACTGAAAAATGATAGGGAATTTTGTATTGACAAAGATTTAAGATTTAAGTTACAAATTTTTAAAAAAATAACATACACTTAATTTTTTTGAAAATATTAGATTTTAATTAGATGTTATTTAATAATGAAGAAAATCGCATTTTATTTTTCAGAGCGAGAGTTACATGTTATTTTCACAAAATTGAAAAAAAAAATGTTAATGTTTCCCAGCGTTTTATTTTATTTCATATTTGTGAGAAAACAATTGTTGGCAACTCAACAGTATTTTCAAACTATTAGGAAAATGAACCTTTTTAAATCTTTAAAATGGGAACTCGCTTCATGTATTCAAATAAAAATTTTAAAAATTAATTTAATGTTTGTAAATTTTCATGAAATTGGTCCGATCAATTTTCTAAATTTTTGACTTTTTCTTAAAATATTTCTAAAGAAACGATACTAAATTTTTACACAATTTTTAAGTTTACAATCTCGGTGGAACCATTTATAGTAAAATGTTTTATCAATAATAATAATAAAATAAAGACAATGAACTCCCTTCATGTATTCAAATTAAAATTTAAAAAATTAATTTAATGTTTGTAAATTTTAATGAAATTGGTCCAATCAATTTTTTAATTTTTGACTTTTTCTTAAAATATTTCTAACGAAACGATACTAAAATTTTACACAATTTTTAAATTTACAATCTCGGTGGAACCATTTATAGTAAAATGTTTTATCAATAATGATAATAAAATAAAGACAATGAACTCGCAATGTATTCAAATTAAAATTTAAAAAATTAATTTAATGTTTGTAAATTTTAATGAAATTGGTCCAATCAATTTTCTAATTTTTGAGTTTTTCTTAAAATATTTCTATTTTTACAGAATTTTTAAGTTTACCATCTCGGTGGAACCATTTCTAATAAAATGTTTTATCAATAATAATAATAATAAAATAAAGACAATATTATTTTCTATTATGTTAATATTTTGTATTTTCGGAAAATAACAAAAGTTTAAGATTTAAAACGAAATGCGGTGTATGTTTCTTTAGGTTTTCAGCTAATTTAATAGCTTTCCGTAGCCCATGCTCCGCGATGTGAAAATGACAACAAAATAAAATAAAAAAATATTTTAGAAAATCGAAAAAAAAACATTAAGTTTAAAGCATTTTTGTTGATTTTCTCAATTTCAAGACTTTAAGATTTAAACGGAAAATATTTAAATTGGCAGCTTTTTATAGAAATAAAATGATTTTTTCGAGTTTTAAGTATACGAGACTTCAAAAGAAATGAATAAATAGTGAAAACTTTACTTTATCCGTGTTGCTATTTTCAAGGAAAAAAAGGCTAATCATAATATATAAAAATAATAAGAAGCCATAATTTTTAAAATTAAATGTAATGTACAAAATATTAATTCAAATTTTTAACCCCACTATTATTTTTCTAAATCTTGTCCACATTAAAAATTAGGCAACACTTACAATTTTGATTTTCAAAATTTATAGACCAAAAAAGCCTAACACGTAACAATGGGTTGGGTTCGATTCCGTTTCGAAATTAAACTTGACAATTGGGTTATTAATGCGATTTCTTTTAAAATTAGATGTAAGAAAAAATCTATATATTTTTTGTCAAATTTGTAGCTAAAATTTTTCCCTATGTTTTCAGTTTCATAATACTGTTCAATTCAGACTCACCCTTTGTATTAAAAAATCCTTAGATTTATTTAATTTTAACAAAATGCACGTATTTTTCTGATTAAAGTTGTCCATATTTTTTTATACTCAAATTAAAATTATTTTTTAAAATTTAAAATCAATAATAATCAAATTATAGGTAAATTTTAAATATTAAATAGTCAATTTATATGCAGTTGCAATGATTTATACCGTCGCAAGTCTCTTGATCTCATTGTAAATTATCGGTGCATTTTTTCTACATTTTTAAAAGCAGTATAAAACGTGTATATTATATTTTATTTAATCCGTTCGTCTGTAGAATACTCCACGGATTTTTAAGTCGATCACGGTAATTATCAAATTATTAAGCGAACAAATTTTTAATATGGAACTTTACAGTCTATTAGGCCGGAAAATAATTTACGAGGTACGACGGGTATTATTCGGTAGCGGACACGCTGTATTGCACAGACTTCAATTATAATGTAATTTACACTGCGGTTAATAATAATTTAATACGGTGGCTTCCTCTCGCAAATATCCGGATTGATGTTTAGCACACAAAAAATCTCCCACATGAAATTAAACATTTTCTTGTTGATGATTGTTAAAAATCATATTTTTTCAATTTATGTTTTTTTTTTATGGAATGGAATCGGGTTTCCAAAGCCGCTTATCCGAAAGCCAGCTCGATGGTTTCATTCCTTATAAATCGGACAGCGGCGGCTTGATCAGATTTCTTTTGTTTCGTCTCATCCTAGATTGTGTTTCTCTTGTTCGTCGGCCTGCTAGACAATTCCGGTTTTGATGTCTAATAAACGTCGTGGCTTAAAGTAGGAACTTGTTGGAATCACGATCGTAAAATTTCATAGAGTACTAAACGGGGCGCGTTTGTGTTATGGTTTTGAACTTTTTCAGAATAAACGTCGTTTTAATGACCCGTTCGACATTAAAACTTTTATGCTATACGACCCTCTGTGCGCGATTTGAATTTTATTCAATTTTTACCGACGACACAAATTGTTTCCTTTTATGTGGCGCTGGAGTTCCCTAATTACGCTTTGCGAGAGTCGAGTCAGGTATGTAATTGGTAGTTCCGACGGCACATTCAGATTTCCTCCCGAGTTTCCAACTTTCAGTCGATAAAGTAATTCGCTTTCCGGCGAACGTTCTCCCTTCTGGAAACCCGGAATTGATACGGATCCGGGACGAGCGGGACCCATCGTCGCATAAATATTGATGCGCTAAGCGGTTCTTCTTTAAAAATCACTTTTCGACCGCGACCCCCGACAGTAAGCCGTTTTGGGACGTCCCCGTCGCTTGTTTTATTGTTTCGTATTTCCATTGGAATCGTTTCGTCCCGGCTGCCGTCGGGAGACCTCTTCATGTGGGATGTTTCGAATTCTTCGATGATTTTCAGATTTTAAGGCGACCGGATCGTACGAAGTACATTTTATCGCTGTATAATCACGCACCCGGCGCACAAAGTGCCTATTCATTCCTTTTAAGAGAAATTGGAAGCGTCCATTGTGCGCCAACTGTTAAACTATAATTACTGTTAAAATACTCTTAAGAAATTTAACCATTGGAATTGATACACTGTTAAAAAAAAAAATCAAAAACTTGGTTAAATCGCGAATCACGAATTTTCTAATTTTACATGCAACGTGGGTCGTTGTAACCAATGAATCATTCGGATCATCTTTAATAACGAAATATGCAAACATTTTTCAAACGTTCTATAAATACCCATGATCACTGTTTAATCCCGTTGGTATTGAATTTAGATAAAAATTCAAGATTTTCTTATCGTAAAATTCACTACTGTTTCCATTAAAGCATAATTCAATTTTTTTTTATTAGTTAGGGTAATTTTTGTGAATTTGTCAATTGGCGATTTAGAATAATATCGCTCGGTCGTATGAAAAGTTATTAATAGTTGCACCTGTTCGTATCAGGAGTAATTTATTTTCGGTTTATTAAAATGCAAATGAAAATACGGAGGAAAACTACAACGGCGCGGGCTGATAAATTACACACCAATTATCTATGCACGATTTCGATTCTTAGTCATTGTCATGTGTAATATTCAGATCGTTAGCGGAGTACTTTGTGAAATATCTTGTCTATAAGATTTACAAATTTTGATAAATTCGCGGCGGCGACGGGGCTTCGCGCAAAGTGCGCAAATTGAAATATTTCATGTGAATTTAGTGCAGTGTAGTTTCGTTTAATGTATAGATATTAATTATATTTATTGTCGTTTTGATTAAGGTTATTAAGATTTATTTAGTATAAAATCACTTAGTTGTGTAAGTTATGTTAATAGCTGGTATGTAGGTCTAATTTAAAAAAAAATCGTTGATGAGTGGTGCGGGTTCCACTTTAAGAACGTGAACATTAATATCCGGAGAGTTTGAATGTCGGTAGTGAGGAATCCTCCCACATGTCAGTCGCGGTGTCGGCAAATGCCAATTTTGATGTGGCGATAACGAGGGGGTTTTATTTGTAGTTGTGCGGATGTTTTGACAGGTTTGCGTTGATGAAGATGTTGGCGTCGTACCCGTGGCTGAGCCATGAACGCCCTGCCCGCGCTAGGGTACTCTGCTTGGGCCACCGTTACACCGTGTGTTGTCACTGCACTGTACACTTCACTCACGCTGGGCCCGGGCCCTATCACACTGTTCACTCGCGAGGGGCGCTGTCACATCACACGCGTCACCACGTGCTGCACCTGGGGCTCGGGTCCATGGGTTTCTTCTGCTGCTGCGCCGTGCGGAGATCCTGCGCGCTCCGCAGTCGTCTGCCAACTGTCAATCACGGCCGTCCGCGGGGGCAGAGTGGGGCTCAGATGAATGATCTGTCAGAGCATGGGAACGCCTACCGCCCAATGGCCGACCGGGAGCCGCGCATGCGCTCCTATACATGGTGACGCGCACCGTCGCGATGACAAGCCGTCAGTGCCAATCAACAGCGGTGTCTTCGCGCCGTTCGTGAAAAATGATCGAACTGCGCCCAAACAAATCCCCAACCCTATGTGGCACACTATTATAGCGCCGCGACCTCCTAACTCCGATCAGCTGTGGAACGCAATAGATACAACCCCTAACGATCGGGCTCGTGAGACGAGTCGGTGCCCCAGGTCCAACGCAACGTAACGCCTCCACTCGTGAACGTACCCGGATCGTTACTCTTGCATCATAATGACACCTCCATCGAATAACTCTCACATCAAAACTGACACGTTAATGTATAAATCAAATGTCGCCGCAAAACGTCTCTTCCGTTTCGCCGTTTTATTCGCGTCCTTCCACTTTGAAATTTCGGGCACGATGTCGGATCCTCTCTAGCAGAATCAGCAACAACGACGCATTAAAAATATTATTTGCTTTAATTTGTTTGATTGTATCGATAAAAGTAAATTTTAAATGAATTTAAGAAATTTCGGTTTTTGGATAGAAATATTTATTACGACAAATAAACATAATACAAATTTCCAAATATTTTTTCAGCTAGTAAATGTTTTAATAATTTAAAGGAAATAATACTGAAAAAAGGACAAATTATGTTAAATGAATATTTTTACAATACACGTCATTAAAATTTGTCTGAAATTTTTGTCTTCGCCTAATACTATTTTTTATGGCTGAATTTAAATTGAATTAATTTTCTTTGTTTGAAAACCTATATTTTTGTGAGTTGCACTGCGAAAAATGTTTAATGAGGTCAGCAACATATAGATATTAAAATGATTGATGATTAAAATGATAATTATAAATAATTAAAATATATATAGTTCTCTATACAATCTAAATAGTTTAATTAGTTTCTTGTTATTTATATTGTTATTTCTATATTTACAATACATTTTGGCGATCTCACTACGCAGATTTTGTGCTTTCAAAGTCAAGTTTAACCGTTTAAATTCAAAAGTTGAAATTTTGGCAAAGCACAACATAATAACATAATATTAATTATATTTTTTTTCCGTTCTATTGTATTTTAAAAGAATTATCTCGGAAAAAAGTATGGTACACATTGTATTATTTTTTGTTATTATTGTCTAATTTTACGATTTGTGTAATTTACATTATACAATACGTGGAATTTTTACGTACAATCTTTAAATGTATCTAACTAAATGTGACAATAAATAAATATTTATTTAATATATAAATACATATTACAAAAAAAGAAAATACATAGCTAACAAATTTCAACTGAGAAAATCATTATGGCAACAAATAACCAATGATTTTCATAGTAACTTAAACAATAAATTTGCCATTGGTCTTTCATGTTCGTTGCTTCTATTATGATTCCTAAAATGTTATATCATTTAGAAAATCATATTGAAAATTCATACTAATTAGGTGTCCTCGTGACTTTGTTATTATGGGTTGCGTGGTTGTTATTTTTATTTTCTTCTGATGTATCATACTTTGCAGATTGTTACTAAAAGGCATCATTTACATAGTTACACCTGAATTACACCTGAATTTTGTAAAAAATACACGAAACACCTTTCTTAAAATACGTTGCTATTATTAATAGCTATTATAATATTCATTATAATGTTACTTTTTGTCGAATATTTTGATAGAGCTGGTATTTTGTAAAATACAGATGTACATGCATTTGTACTTCCCTTTTAGTTCATTAATTAAGGTACCAACGTATTGCAATCGATACTGCAGTTCAAATTTAATTTCAGTCCTTTTTTATTTAAAAATAGGATTTGATCTGGATTCCATCCGGTGTTTATAATTCGTAAATAATTATTCATTTATAACCTTTGGTTTGTTTTTTTTTTTAAATCTTCTTGTGATGTGATCCTCTAGTGAAGCAGATTGTCATTGACAACAATTTGATGTTGGCTACATAATTTCTTTCCTTTTTTCGGAATAAAAGCACATCTTACCTGCTAAATTATTGTTGATATCCATTTTTGTTCTATGGTTCTGTAGAAAATGTATCAATTATAACAACATCAAAACATACAATTTATCATTATCTTGATTAAAAGAAAAAATACGCTTTAGTAAATAACATGTTTCATTAGCGGATAGAAAAAAAAATTTTATATCAAAAATATCTCCTATTTTTGTAAAGAAAAATATTATTGCTACTAAAATCCTATAAATGTACAACAAAGCGCTAATAAATTATTGTATATTTCTTATAGCATAGATTCACAGTTAATTTATGTTTAAAATACAGACAGCATTATAGCAACACCCGAATAACATAATAAATGCAACAATATGTGTATTCATTTCTCATGCAATTAAATTTGAAACAAAATACTTTTATTTATAGTTATAGAAATAGTTAATTTAGAAATTCAACATGTAACAATTGAAGTTACATGTTGAATCTCACGTCACGAAGAAATAAAAATATTTTATCGTCCCATATTTTATTAGAATTAGTTAAAAACTGTCAGACATATATATCAGGGTAATTTTAAATTAAAACGGATTAGATTGAACAAAATAATCTTTTTATTTTGTTGAAAGAACTGAGTAATAATTGTAATTTTAAAAAATAATGAATATTATGATCTGATAATGAGGTAAATTAGGCCCTAAACATTTTCTGAAACTTGAAAATATGTATTAATTTTTTACAGAAACATTCTCACAGGAAAAAGGGAAGTAAATGAAAGTCGTGAAATAGTAATTATTAAAGCTTTGTATTATTTTTACAAAAACCATAACTGAAATAATTTTTACTCTTGAAAAAGATTGACTAATTTAAATATCTGTGAAATTTACATGTTGCAACTCTGTATTATAAATTTTGTTCAATTACTGGGTAAAAATTTTGTAAGAATATAAGCATGTATGACATCAGTTAATTACTGATTTAATTATATTCGAATTCGATATTTATTCTATCTATTTTTTCTCAATTCAGATCATAGTCATTTTGTGTGACAGTTTTAGCTGTTGTTGCAAGTATTTCATTAATTTCGAATTTAAACTGAAAAATTCATGGGATTTTCGAAAATCCTTCATTCTATACCAGCTCATTTTAATCTGGGTTGTTAGGTTATTTGTCGGGCTAGTCATCATTTGAGTATAATAACTGTCGTGTTATATTTAAATTACTTACTGAATTTTCCATTTTCAGTTGTCAAAGCAGCTAATGTGGCAAACTTTATATTCTTTGAATTTTTGGCTAGTCCGTACGATTTTTTTTAATGTTGACTCCATTTAGCAAACAAATTTTGAACGTCGTTAACTGTTGACGTAAGTGATGTGACTTTTGATTAATTAACTGACGGATGAATTAAGTGTTAGGACAGTTATTTTACTTTAAAACGTAAATTAATGTAATATGTCCGCGTTAAGCTTAAGTTATCTTAAATTCTAATTCTTAGAAAAAAAACCACAAACAACCATAAACAAAATATAATAATAATAATAAGAATTTAATTTATTTTATAATAATATAAATTCTTATTTATGTGAATTGTATAATTCTTTATTATTATATTTATATTATATTTTGCACCACCACAATTAAAATTAAAAATAAAAAACGTTACTAATATAATACCGAAACATCTTGGTGTATGTGAAGTTTTGAGGGTTTAAATTTCAACTAAAAATTGTATTATTTATTATTTTTAAGAAAATATATGTATTTCGTTATTAATTAAGGAAAAATATTTTACAGCAGCATTTTGCAGCTCTGAAGGTGTCAAAAAATTGACATATTAAAATTAAAAATTAAAAAAAATTGTGCCAACCTGCATCTTTTTTTTTTAATATTTGTGACTAGACCTATTTGAAATTTGGATACATGAGAAATTAAAAAAAAATGACTTCTATGGACTCATTACTAATATAATATCGAATCATGACGTATGTTATGTTTATTTAACCCTTTCGTCCCTGAATATAAAAAATTTGTTTTGAACCAAAATTGAGACATATTTCTGTTAATTAAGTGTCCAGTGATAGAATTCTGCTATTAAAACTGAAATTATTTATTTGAGGGGGCCGGGGGAGTATGGTACATATGTATACCAGCAGGGTTTTAGTGTGGTACGTATA
The DNA here is from genome assembly GCA_018397195.1 of Lethrus apterus. NCBI lineage: Eukaryota > Metazoa > Arthropoda > Insecta > Coleoptera > Geotrupidae > Lethrus > Lethrus apterus. The sequence goes on along the minus strand of JAFFZR010026788.1, from coordinate 4 downwards.
TTTA